>JAHXMU010000804.1:2676083-2702018 GCA_019455685.1 Philornis downsi
ATATAATATATAATATATAATATATAATATATAATATATAATATATATATAACTTAATATGCAAAAATGTAGCACCAAAAAGAAAGAGTTTAAAATAAAAATCATTTTTTGATCAAATGTGTTTCATGAATCGATTGGGAGATACTCGTCATGTATGTATGATAGGCTGGCAATAGCCTCAAATTTATTAACGGAACCTCAAATATTCATGAAACTTTTTCAAACTTCACGCAGTCTGTTTGAATCTGAACCCAACATTAGTTTAAAATGGTCCTAATTTTATATTCCTTCCTGTATTATCAATATTTTCTTCTCTTGTCTTAATCACTCAAACAGTATTCTAGCAGTAAATTTCGTTAATAGACGGAGGCTTATCAATCTTTTCTTCTAACGATATAAGTCAGTTGGTCTATAAATCGCAGTCAAATAAGTAGTCCTCAATTATTGTATAGAGGAAGAGGATCATTGGAAAAGCTGAAATACACTATCATTTTTACCCAAATATCATCAGTAATTTATTATTGTGGCTCTGAAGGTGAAATATATTTGCTGACAAATAAAACCCGAATTTAATTCTTACATGCTTTGGCGTTCTCATTTCTATAAAACTCCTCGCGCAAATATTTGTCGATGTTCCAAACCTCCCATACCCGCGAAAACACAGTCCAATAATTTACCTCATCGTAGCCGGGGAATATACATAAATGGGCTATATCAGTCTGTTTTTTCTGGTACCTTCCATACAAATTAACCGACTTAACGAAATTATAATTTTTTCACATCAAAGGCGACAGCAAGCAAAGTTTTTGTTTTGTAGCATTACTTCATAATACTCATAACCCATATATTTTTATGTTCATAAATTCTATTCAGTTCCACTTGATTCGGTCAAAGAACAAAAGTGGGGACACCCCTTCTGGCACCTGCCATACAAATTGACCTACTTTTAAAAATTTAATCTTTACTCTGTAAATTATAACGGATGGATTGCAGCAACCTACATTTTTGTCCATTACATTGATTTATAATGTCCTGTATTGGGCAGTCATGTCTCTTCTGCTACCTTCCATACAAACAATCGATTTAACACATGTGTTTTTAGTTTCATAACTTTCAAACAAATGCACAGAATTCAGTAAGTTATGGAACACATTATGCGTTTGGTAAGCTCTGTTCTGAGAATAAAAATGGAAGACATTGCAACGCACACACTGGCCTCTCCCATACTAACTGGGCATTTTATTGAAATTTAACTTTTCCCCTGCAAACCCTAAGTCGTAGATATCAGTTGCATAATTTTTGCCAATTACATTACAATGCTTGGTAAATTCAGTATAATATAGCAATCCTCAGTTTCAGTTTCAAATAAGTTAGTTCTGTAAAAAAAACGCACTTCATTGCATTTGCCTTAGGGTAAATTAGGCGATTTGATTAAAAACAACAATGTATCGAATAAAACACTTAAATTTGCATCATATATTAAAATTTTTATTGGAAGCGATAAATTGGTCTTTGCTATTTAATTTTTAAAGATAATTTCATGTGAATGTTGTCCGTCTCCAAATGTCCATACGGAAGGTCCAATTTTTCGTCACTTTTTCGAGTATTTCGGCCTATATTCCACGAATAACGCATGTTATGTTATCCTGTAAAGCTTCAATAGTATTCGGCTTGTCCACACAGACTAACGTCTTGACATAACCTCACAAGAAATAATCAAGAAGCGTTAATTTGGAAGATCTTGGGGGCCAAATCGAGAGATAAGCTGCTCACCAAATTCATCCCTCAACATATCCATTATTTCACGAGCAGTGTGGGATGTTGCACCGTCCTGACGAAACCACATGTCAACCAAGTTCAACTCATCCAATTGGGGCAAAAAATCGCGCATCATGACTCGATATCGTTCGCCGTTGACGGTAACGTTTCTTCCACTGTCATCTTTGAAGAAAAAAGGACCGATTATGCCACCAGCCCATAAACCACACCAGACTGTCGTTTTTTCGGGATGCATCTGTAATTCATTACTCCAGATGCGACAGTTTTGCTTGTTTATGTATCCGTTCAGCAAGAAATAAGCCTCATCGCTCAACACAATTTTTCGATAAAACAGCGGATTTCCATTGAGCATTTGTAAGGCCCATTAACCAAAAATTAGACGTTGTGGTAGGTCATTCGTCATTCCATGATGAAATGACAGAGTACACTGTACACTTTTCACTTTGACAGATGACGTTTGAACGCCATTGCCAACCTGAACAACTTAAACCTTAAAAAATCATAATGTGTGAGCAGAATACTGTAAGTTATAAATAAGTTCAGTATGTTATAGTTGAGCTACTTATATTATGCATTATTATTATTATATATTATGCAGTAACTCATTCTGGACATTTGTTGATTAAAACATAGCAATTTACCAGGTCCTTTCTTGAATTTCGCACTCTTTTGTTCCAACGTAAATGTGCATTGGGCAAAGTTTAACTGCCTGAAATTTGTTTTTGTTTTATTTTGTATATTAAGTTTGTTTGTTTATTTGCTTGGCTTTTATAACATTGTAAATATGTTGCTACGGTTTATCACCTCATGATATTTGATATTAGTTAACGCCTAATATCACTAACAACAATTATCTAAATTTCATGTATAATCTTCACTCTTTTACAGAGGAAACTACTTAACCCGAAAATGGGGTTCAGAACTGAATGAAGTATTAATCATAGTTATCCCTTTCGAACATAGCTAATTAACGTACACTCTTTTGCAAACCAACCTTCCCGCTTAACATAACCTTTATAACCTTTACATATCTCGGTAAATGTATTGAAACTTTGAGATCAGTAATATTTTTAAAAATCTTACAATTGCAAGATAATCATTGATTATTAATTGTTCTGTTTGCTATACATGTGATTGAATGATTAACAAAGCAAACGATTTTGACCACTTCGCGCATTCTGTTACCTAGAATGCCAAAAGGCAAACAAGGTTTTGCACATACTTTAGTGTCGGTATGGAAGGTTCTTTCAAAATAAGACCCACTTTACATTTTACGTCGCTTAACTCAAATTCAGGGACAGAAACAACTCACCCAATCTGTCACTTTTCACACATACAAGAATGTAACAGTTTATAATACTTTCACCCGTAGGAATGAGAACATATGAGTAATGTAATATGTAGAAGGAAGCATTTAAAGTACTTAGTGCATTTTGACCAAATGTTTTTTTATGACTTTTTAAGTCGATTGAAAGACCTTCGTCTGTATGGTTGCCACAATTGTCGTAAATCTTTATGAAACTTTTTTAAACGCTTGAGCCATCCTAATATTTTGTCACAACAGGGGTTGCAAATGGGTTGTTTCGATACACCGTTTTTTATACGTCCAATACAAATTTCATAATTTTCGAAAATTCAATTTTTTCCCTCCTAGTTCCTAAGTCTTGATCTTAATTTTTGTTCATTTTGCTGATGTGTTCTAGTCAGTAAAATTCGAAAAGATCGGCTAATTAATCGTATCCGTTAAAAATGACTTCCCATACAAATAACCAATTTAGTCTACATATTCAATACTTTATATCTTTTAAGAAGTTGTGCAGAATTCAATCAAATTTGCTACACATCAAACCTAGCTCAGCTCTGAATTTGAAAAGAGGAGCATTAGCCTGAATCTTCTGGCACCATTTTTAACCGACTTTGACCATTTATTCTTAGGTTCATACGTTTTATTCCACTGCAGAAAAATTCTGTCAATTTCGGAACACACGCATATGTGGTTATAAGATAGTGTCCAACAGTGAACGTTCCGAAATTCAATTTTCCTCCGTATTTCCTAAATATTAGGATGTGGCAAGGCTTGATTCCAGGGGTTACAATATCAGGTTTGTGGTATGAATTTTGGTCTCGTGGCGTAATAGGCCCAATTTCCCTCAAAATGCAAAAGTTGTAATTTGTTACTTCATGCAATACGGATGTCAATTAGTTACCAAAGTTATGCGAAGTAGCATCATATGGCATTTACCCTGAGGGACTAATCAAAACTAAAGTTTATGCGAATGAACCTCTTACAATTTTAGTGCATATGGCATAATTTACGCAGTCACAGCCAAGATGAAGCTGCAGTAGAGTATGAAAGAGTAGCTGGGAATTTTCTGCAAGAACAACTGTCTGCAAAAAGCACAGGCGGATATTTGGGTAATGTTGTGCAGATTTATATACATTTGAAACACACTGAAATATTCTCTGTTATCACTATCAACGCATTAAATACTTTTCTAGAATTCTAAATTCTAAATATTCATCAAAATTTGGAGAACAAAAATAATTTTTATTAACTTCATATGAAAGCGAAACGATACAACAATAGAAAAACTTTAATCAGGTGGACTGTGTACGCAATATTCACATGACTTTGTGCAAAATTTTGCGGGATGACAGAAAATCGAATGATTGTTATAAAAAAACAATCTGAATAAAAGCAGAAAGAATCAAAATTATGAGCTAACTCAATTTTATTACGATTTTAATTTAGATTGGCAATCTATTGATTGGAGTGGGAAATCAAGCCATTTTCATTCACAGAATCATATTGAATTTAGTATTGTCGAATGAGTGATTCAAACGTGGGCTTTCAATCTAATAGAATGTTCTTCAGCAATAAAACTCATTGCCCACTCGGTGGTTACATCAACAAGCAGAAGTGATTATGGAAAAACCATTGAATCTGGAAAAAGTGACTGTTTGGTGTGTGTTATGGTCTGGAATTATCATTGGAGCGTGTTTTTTCGAAAACTACCTCAAAGGGATCCACAGCTGCCACCAATCCAGAGGCGGTCATTTAAATGACATTGTATGTCGTATTTAATTGCAAAGTCCAAGCATTATAGTAAAATAAAACTCTAACCGGAATCATAGCTTTATGTGTACTTCATTTAACTGTTCTTTCGAAATTGAAAAATGAGTAACCCTTTATAACATAAAAAATATATAACTGTCAAAAATAATGGTGTGAATACCAAATGAAATGAAAGATTAGTTATAGAATTTATTAATGCTTTAACATTTATGCATATATATCACATATAAATATAAACATATAATAAATTATATATAATATATATACAATCAGCCTTGAACATGCTTTTCTTTGGGTAACAGCAATAGTAATAAATAATTTAATAGAAGCGACATAGAAATGACTAATTATTACAAAAAAAAAATTCATTCCAGTACTTTGGAAATATATAATGTTAATGCTATTGTAATATAATATTATTAATTGAAGCAGAAAAAACGACAAATTAAAAAAATTAACAAACGAAAATAGTTTCGCTTTAGTTTCTGGAATCTAAATCCAAAATATATAACATTTTTCCCCTGACTCCCATGACCAATCAAAATTGTATTGAATTGTGTTTCAGTTCCTAGAATCTAATTCAAAAATATCTAAAATATTCATACCAATTCCGATGATCAAGTCAAAATTGTATTGAATTTTATTTTCGGTTCATACACCCAAAAGGAAATTACAAACAATTTTGAATTACAAACAACTTCTGTTTATGAAACGTTTTCTTTATATTACACTCGAAATGTTTCAGATCGCAAAACTGGCAAATTTTTAAATTGTTGTGAAAAGTTCTGAGAGCCTGAGAAAAGTTGAGAGAGACGCAGTTTCGCAGTTTTGCTCCAAAGCTTTTTTCCTCTGCCAAGAAACGAAACTACATTACTTTTCTGTCTTGATTCAAACTAAAAAACGAAATTGCCTACAACAGTATTTTCGTTTAAGTTTCTCAAATAAAAATATTTGTTTCGTTGTGTTTCGATAAAGAAATAGAATCAGTAGAATCGTTTCAAGTAAAACGTTAATCTATGTACGAGTATGAAGCGAATTCTAATGTACTTTAAATAAGTTTACAATATCGAACCAAAACAAAACCGAACACTTTCCTGAAGCTCCCTTATTCAATTTTTAGAATTTGGTGATAAGATGTGGATCTTTAAAAAAAGATATTTAATTTCAAAAGACAACCAACTGGCAATCATTTTTCAAATACGTACTAGTTTGCCCATTTGGCTCAACAATAGTTAAGGACTTAATATGTGGATCTCTAATCAAACTGTGACTTCTAAAGACATGCAGATAATAAATGTTATTTTTTTTTTCAAATACATGTTAGATTATCCACTATGTTGCTTAATACAATGTCAATGCCATCATAGTGAAATTGTACTCTTCAATTCATTGAGAACGACGAAATTAATATACTTTATTTTAAAAATACATACTTGACACCAATTTCGCCAATTACAGAACACTATTTGTATATACAGCTATATATAGGGTGATTTTTTAAGATTTAAGTTTTTCAGATTGGCAGCACTGGTTGCTAATGGCGTCTAAACGTCATCTGTCAAAGTGAAAAGTGTACAGTATACTCTGCCATTTCATCTTGGAAAGACTAACAAACGAGCAACGATTGCAAATCGTTGAAATTAATCATCAAAATTCGTGCTCTGTGACAAATGTGCATGGTTTGATACGACCATTTTACGGTTGTCATAATCGACCTGAATCAACAATTCATGCTGTAGCCTCCAAATTTCGCACCAAATTTACTTTGTTGGACATAAAACCATCGACTCGCATGCGTAGAGTGCATGCCGAAGAAAATATTGCAGTCGTAGCGACCAGTATTAATGACGATCGTGAAATGTCAATTCGTCTCAGCGATTAGGCATGTGTTACTCAACCACAAGGAAAATTTTACACGTCGAGTTGAGTTTGAAAGCCTATAAAATTCAACTCACGCAAGAATTGAAGCCGAATGACCTACCACAACGTCTAATTTTAGTGAATGGCGATTGTTTTTTTGTCCCAATTGGCTTGGTTGAACTTGGTTGACATGTGGTTTCGTCAGGACAGTACAACATGCCACACTGCTCGTGAAACGATGCATATGTTGAAGGATATGTAAAGTAGAGAATTAGTGCTATCATTTGCTACCCACGCTACTTTGATACAATGGGTGCAAATGTTATACAACGTTTTAAAAGTTGGGACCTTCGCAAAATGTCCATCTCGTATTGATTTTGATACTGTTAGACACAATAAAACCTTGTTTATGATTCATATTTGAAATAACAATTCAGTTCATACATTGATTCGTTTTTTAGCTGTAACCTACATTGATTCTATATCTATTGAAACATAATGAAACATAAATTTTGATTCAAAAACGTTTATGCAGTTTCGTTTCT
Source organism: Philornis downsi (assembly GCA_019455685.1). NCBI lineage: Eukaryota > Metazoa > Arthropoda > Insecta > Diptera > Muscidae > Philornis > Philornis downsi. The sequence goes on from JAHXMU010000804.1 coordinate 2,683,344, forward strand.
TAATACGAATTAGAATTGAAAGCAAATGTAGTTTCGTTTCTTCACAGGGAAAAAAGTCTTTCGGCAAACTGTGAAAATTAAGAATGCTTCAAATAATTTATTTTCAAAATGTACGATAACGAGCTCTTACAAAATCTTCACAGCTACGAATTGGATTTTTTTTTAAATGAAATACAAACCAAAATCAGAACATAAATTGTTTGTAATTTAGTTTGGGATGTATGAAACCGAAACAAAATTCTATACAATTTGGATTTGGTTGCTGGAATCAGAAATGTTGTTATTTTTTTACATTAATTCGTTTTTGAATGTAATACACGCAAAATATTTCATAAACTGAATCCGAATTGAAATGTCTTACAGTTACGTTTCGGGCGTAAGAATTCAAATCAAAGTCGTTTGTAATTTAGTTTTTGTTACATGAAATCGAAACGAAATGCAATGCAAATTTGATTTGATTGTCGGAATTAGAATAAAAACTTTTGATATTTTTGATTTACAGTTTGTTTTTATAAAACGAATCACTCAATACGTCCTCAAAGCAAACGAATAACTATTTGTGTTCGTTATTATAATTAGAATAGGATTTGTATTTTTATTAAATAAGATTACTTTAGAACTAGTTTTTTATGAAACAATATGAAGAAATGTTGAAGAAATACAACAGATGTTAAATTGCTTAATTCAAATGAAAGATATCAAAAAAGACGCTGTTATCTGACTAATTTTCCTCATTTGATCGATATGAAACTAAGAATATATTAAGTTAAATCGTTCATTTGTGAGCGAGGTACCACCAAATTACCAAATTACAAAGAAAAGAATGAATTTCTGAAAATTGGGAAATTCGCATGGGTCCTACCAAAGAGATGTGGTTGAATGTTCTATTTCCTCCAATTTTGTCAGGCAGAAAAACTGATACCTGAAGAGGTTGATTATTTGGTGAATTTTCTGAAATTTAATCAAACACCATAAAGCAAGACAACTGCCAAAAATTTTGATTGTCATAGTTTTCATATCAGCAGTTGGAAAAAATTATATCATATTTCGATAAATCGGTCAATTTGTTTGGAAATACCAAAGAGGTTCTGGCAAAGCCATTCGTTGTCATTCCTTGAAATTTTTTTAAGTGTGCCAAATTTATCTAAAAACAGTGACTGGATGAATGATATAAACATATAAATATATGGGTTACATCGATCATTCGTATGGGAGATACCATATTGTTGACTGGCTCAAATTTTATCGATCCCCATAAAGTCATAAAACGACAATATCTTTGATTATTATAGTCTACAAAATAGAGTGGAATAAAGATAATTTTGGAAAATTGGTTAATTTATGTGCCAAGAACCAGAAGGTGATGTTGTCCGATGTAGTCTATTTACAACGCTTTATTGCGATGGGGTAAAATATTAGACTCTGGCTAGTTATTCAATACGAAAAACAATTCACCAATGCACCATATTATGGTACTGTATTTATTAAGTTGGCGCTGTTGTTTGTAACCGGGAAAATGTTGAAAGTTTTGAGCGAGTGGGTTTGAGTGGGAGGACAACTTCGATATATATGATCTGCTTAATTTTCTTATTTCCTCGGAAATATAAGGAATGTTTAAGTCCATTTGTATGTTATCATCCCTAACATACCATTGGACACCACAAATTTGACGCAGTATTCTTGATTGTCTTATCTGTAGCTTATTTTTGTTAGAAGCCGATGCCGTTCCCCACAACTGGATGCCGTATGTCCATATTGGCTTCAATATGATTTTGTAGATGGTGATTTTATTTTCCAAACTGAGAGTAGACTGGGAGCCAATAAACCACTGGAGTTGAGCCATTTTTAATTTCAATTATATGATTTTTGAGTCAATGTGATTTTTCCAGGTGAGACGTCGATCGTCGACGTCGGTTAATCAATATAGCATTCTTCGTTTGTCTGTCTGACCTTCCATTTTCGTATAGATTGATTCAACACAACTTGATATATGTATTTGCACATAATTTAGGCCATTAAAAATCCCAATGAAAATGGGCTGCGTCAGCCCTTGTTTTGATACAGTCCCTACACACATTGACCCTCCAGACATGATTCTATTGATTTTAAAAGCAAAATCAATAACTGAAATTTGATAATATTGAATACCTATAGATTGGTTGGACCAAAAATGACGCCTATTACAAACGGATCACTTTAGTTCACGATGCAGCTACATTGATCCTGTTTCTCTATAGAATTATGATGAAACATATATTATGATTTGAGCAACTGATATATATTTTATGCAGTTTTATATACTAGCCTAAATCAGCAGAACTAAAACAAACGTAGTTTCGTATTTTGGCAGAGGAAAAGTTACGGAGCCAAACATCTTCTTCTTCTTAAGTGGCAACTTGAACATACATCCTTATCTATTATTCGGCGGCTGTAGCAAATAATTCCAAGCGCTTCGATCTTCTGTGTTTCTCCTTCAATTCGTTACACCAAGTTTCGATAGTATTTTAAAAGTCTGCTCCTTCCAACGGAGTTTTGAAAACTTTCCGTGCCGAAGCATTTGGGTCCAGCCACACAACATAATCTAGCCAACGCAATCGCTGGTTATTAATGCGGCGATGATATTCCCCGTTAACGAAGATGGGTCCATATATTTTCCGGAGTATTTGTCTCTCGAAAACTGTCAGTACTGATTTATCCGCTTGCGTCATAACCCAGGAATCTAAGGCATACAAGCAGACTGGTAGAACCAACGTCTGTTACAGTCGGATTTTTGTTTGTCGAGAGAGTGCTTTATCATTGAATCGCTTGCTTAGCCCATAGTAACATCTGTTAGCAAGCAATACTCTCCTCTTTATCTATATGCTGACATCATTAGTTTTTTTTAAGCGGAACCGAGGTAGATGAGCTCTTCCAACACTTCAAAATTATAGTTGTCAACGTTCATACAGCGTCCCAACCGAGTTTGTTCGTTGAAACCAAAAACTTTGTTCTGTCCTCGTTACCATCAGACCCATTTTCGCAGCTTCCTTCTCGATGTTTGAGAAGGCTGCAGTAACATCTCTCAGTTTTCGGCCAATAAAGTCTATGTCATCTGCATATGCGAGTAACATATGGGTTTTATTAAAGATGGTACCAGTAGTGTTAACTGCAGCTTTCCTCATAATCATCCCCAGCAGTATGTTGAAGAGGTCGCACGATAAACTGTTGGCCTGGCTAATTCCTCGTATGGTGTAGAAAGGCTCGCTAAAGTTTATTTTCGTAACTTACGATACTAAAGTTTTGTGTTTTTTTTTTTTTAATTGAAAAGCTTCAATGAAATGTAAACAAAACATTTCATAAACTGAACCAAAATCGAATTCGTTTCCAAATTTGTTTCGGGTGTAAGAACGAGAATTAAAATTGTTTGTAATTTCGTTTTGGAGCTGTGAAACAGAAACAAAATTCAATAGAATTTTGTCGGTTGTTGGAATCAAATTAAAAACTGAATTCTTCATACTATAATCACATAACATATAAATGCTATTTCTACTATTTTTATGGCAGTCACTAGAAGGGACACGGTTAGTCGGTCAATATTTTCAAATTTTACCAAGAAATATTGATCAATATAATAGGCTAAAAAAGAAAAAAAAATGTAAATTATTACAGTCTATCAATTGGGATTTGTAGGGGGAAACAGTATTTGGGAAAATGGGTCAATTTGTATGGGAGGCATTAGAAGAGGTAGGCCGATATAGCTGACTTAGGATCTACATACCCACCAGCCAGACACAAATAGAAATCGCTCAATTTATTTAAAAAAAACCTGGAACCCTTTTGGTCAAGGGACACCTGGTACCTTAAACTGACTGGCTGATGGATCCCACAGCGTTCGCAAATCTATGATAAGCTTTTAACAGCTTCAAAATTCACGTTCAAAATTTCATGTTTTTATAGACTGAACTTGCTTAAATTGTTGTCCATTGCATTTTTTTACAATGCTTAGCAGAATTGAAAATATCGACCGTGTAATAACGTTGATTATGGTACCTTTCAAACAAATGGCCGATTTCGTCATTATATTCTTAGATGTATATCTCTTATAATGGTTGCGTTTTTTTTGGTATCCTATACCCGTTTTGCCATACAAATGCTATCCGGTATACGCTAACGGGTATAAGTTGTACAAAAAAGTAGTAGAAAGTTATTGAAAATAACAATGCGACCAAGTTCTCCTACGCAAAAGTAAACAAAGAAGTTAAAGAAGAAGAACGAGAACGTCAAATAACGTAAACACAAGTTGTTTATTTTTTTTTTTTTTTGCAAACATCAGTCGGTGAATTTTGGTTTTGTGTGTTATTGGCGTTATTGCCGTTTGTATAGATTTGTTTGGATGCATGGATGTGTGTATGGATGTATGTTTGTATGGATTTGTTTGTTTGGGAATACGAATAAGAACGAAACAAAATTAATAAACATTTCATAAATAGCAATGCTGCCAAGTTAATTTTGCTAAGCAACGATGCGCTTTTTTGGTATCCTACACTGGTAACCTATATAGGATACCAAAAAAACTCAAACAATGTTTGCACTAAATTATAGTTAAATTCGAAAATTAAGGGCATTGCAAACAAAATTTTGTAAAAATCAATTGAATAATTACGCTCTCTCTGATAACCCCCATGAACATTATATAATTTTACTAACATATTTCTATATTTATATCTTTCATTCAATTGCAGCAAATTCAGACATTTAGTCAGCTTAGTTCGGTGCGTAAAAAGGGTAGATTATTTTTTAAAATAACGTCCATTCTGGGACCACTCACAGTTTTGCAACTACGCACAGTAAAGTTGGGTGGGGGTGTCCGTAATTGAACTCAACTGACTGAAACTTCTACACTGATCTAAATTTTCTATATTGTGAATTATAATTTACTTTTATTATTTTTATATTATTTAAATTGTTACCGCCTATTGATGTAATACATTTCATTGAAATTTCGAAATATTTTTATGATGTCAAAATTTTAAGATATCCCCAACTGAAGTTGTGAAAAATGTTATATTGACTCTTTATTTTTTTTTTTTTAATACTTTTTTGTCCTTTGTTAAATGATACGATTTTCCCTCATTACCGTTTGAAACAATACCAATTATTGAAAAGACCAACAACATGTTGACAAGAGGCAGTTAATTTTTAATTAATTTGTGTATTTTATGGAAAAATATTTTTATTAGTTAAGGCAGATGTTGATTTGCTTGGGATGACAAATTGTCGATACGGCTTACAAATGGAATAAATCTGTATAATGTATATAAACCGATATTATCTATCAGCTCTTCAGATTAGTATTATTATATTATGGGATTGTTGATTGAAGCTACATTGCTTTTTGGTTATGACGCACTGCATTAATAGCTTTCCCATATATTTTTTTTAATGAACAGATGTATATTTTGATTAGTATTCAATTTGAGTTCTATTAGAATTATGTGCACGAAAACTATTACTTCTTTCGCTCCAATCGAATTTGTTACGGCTATGGATGGATATGTACGTACCTGATGTATTGATTTCATTAATATATACCTTTTCAGCGTTCATGTTGATGTGTATGTATGATAGTAAACTAGGTCGATATACATATATGTATATACATATATATATATATATATATATATACCCCGTATAAAATCATTAGGTAATATTACGCTTGTCTATTTTTAAAACTGATTGAATTCATATTTTCGACACCACATAACACAAAACCATGAAACCAATCATCATCGGTGATAATGGTTTGAATCCAACATTGTGCTATTTTACATGTGGTATATTTTCATGCATATATTAATAAAAAAAAAAAACAATAATTTACACCTAAAATAAGCCAACATAACATTGGTCATAGCTAAGCATCATTTGGGCCAAATGCTGATGTTCGTAGTCAATAAATAAAAATGATAGCAAATAACGAAAAGGACTCTTTGCAGTGACAGTCATGATGATAAACAGCCAATGTAATCAACGGGTGAGGGCTGGGGTTCGCAAATTACAAATGGTTGCAAGTAAAAGTATTTTGATATATATATTTTTTGTGCTGCAACCAACCATCTGATAAAATATTTGGTAAAAACCATTTAAAATGAAAATAATAATAATCAATGCCACCAACACCGCCGGCGCTTCCATCTTTATTATCATCAATGGCCATTGATGGTAGGATACCATGCAATGCTTTCCCTGACAACCCCGTATAATTTGCGGATACGCTTAATACGGAATTCCCTCAGGTGCTCATTATTCACACATATCCGTTCAGTTTGGACATATTTCCACATGTATATACCCATATACGAGTATTTCCATACAACGGCGCACCCATTTACAAATTCTGACTGAAAGGCAAATGTGTCAGTGATGAAATTTCGTGTATAGTTGAGAAGTGCAAAGGGCACAAAAAGTACAGCGAAATCATTTATTATTCATGATGATTGTTAGATTGTTCCCCAAATGTAATAGCAAAACATAAAGGACGTTTTCGAGTAATAGAAAACGACGAACTTGTATAATCTTTGCATATTCTCTCTACCATACACTGATCATACAACAGTGGCAGCAAGCCAAATATCTCCACAGCCTTGCAGCAAATTGCATTTCAAATAGGAATGAACAGATGATTCGTACATATTTCAATTAGCATTTTTATGTCCATGTACTAAATAAGATATATTTCAAATAAATTAATTAATATGAGTAAATTGAGTCAACTGATTTTTTCACTTCGATAATAAAATTTGTTATAATAATAACAAATAAATTGATGTAAAGGTGGAAAGTTGCATAGTGGGACATACGCAATATTTTAGTCAGTCAGTCTCGATTGCAAGACACCGTCTTCCCTTATATCCGGAACAGTCCTTTATAAACACTGTTGCGCTTAAGTACACAATATGCAGGAACATTTCGGGTGAAAGTGGCAAAACTATGCGCGAACGCTCCATTTGTATGGAGTCTCTATTATAGTATGGCCCAGAGACAGACCTTGTTTGACCCAATCAAAACTACAATTGGTGCTGAAAATAGCAAAATTTTAATGAAAATTTTAGCTTTTAGAAGCGATAAAATCAAGCTTGATCTATACATTTGTATGGGGTGCATATAAAAATAGTCACCGATTTGCTTCGTGTTACGCAAGAAATGTATGTTACTCAACCAAATCAAATGTTCTAAATATAACCAAATTTGAATAAAGTGAAAAAGCTAAGCTTGGAGACGAGTATAGTTAATTTTCGAAAAGTCTATCATAAAATTCCGAGTACAGCTTTGTCTTTTGGAAGCCATAAAATCAAGCTTGAACTATCAACTTTTATGGGGAATATGCCAAATATATTAATAGACTTTAAAAACGATAAAACGTAGCACGGACAATTAACATATATAGGAACAGTATTAAAATTTAGGCCAATATTACAAATTTTCTTTAGCCTAAATTAATATATACGAATATATATATATCCAATTTCTGGATACAAATTGGGACTGGATTTTCCAGACAAAATCTTGGTTTTCCTCTAAAAGAATCAATGTTATGAATTGGCCAGCGCTTATTAGACCCATAAGCGTCAGGATGTCGTGAACAAATTTGAATGAGACTATGGCTCCTGTTCAGTATACGTCCAATTTCTCTTCCACTGCATACCTTCGTCTTTATAAGCAGTTATTTTACCTATTTCGTGTTCTGCCAAATTTTTCCTCTTTGCATGCCCTTTTTATTACTGAACTTTACCACTTCTTCACAAAAATAGTAATAATCTTATCGCTTGCACCTTTAAAAATTTACTAATTGAACTTGGCATTATAATTGTGGAACAAAAGTAATGATGATAGGACATCATACTAACAAAAAATGTCCCGTTACACAAATGAATCAAATTTATGTGTGGAATTATAAATATGAAACACACCTTACATACATATAAACATATATATGTATAAACCTACACATATAATGTGTTACGAAGTGCCTGCTGCTCCGTACACGTGATTATAAATATGTTTCATATAAAATTGAAATCATAAGTTGAAATCCGCTTCAATTTTAATAGCACTGTTGGGAGAAGTCTCTCTGCAAATTTTCACTATTCAAATTTCAATGATTCGATCAGCCAGGTGCAATTTTTTATCACATATTGAATCGAAATCTTAACTCTTAAAAGTCGGACAACACAGCTTATTTTATTATCACTGCAGCATTTTAGTCTAGACTATGGTCCGCTGTTTAAGTGCGGATAGACCGCAAGAGAAATGTTTTCCTTAAGTTTCAGTTTTTTTAGCTTCATCGTTCCTCATCATTAATTTTATTAATTCCAGCATTCGCCTTCGGAGTTTTGGTCAATTTATCCCGGTTTTTTAATGTTTTTGCCCGCAAAAGGTGCAAATTTCTCAGAAATGTCCACCTGCCGCGTGTCTTTTCTAGAAGAAAAGACCAATTTCACAATTATAGCAGTAGCTCTTTGATGTGGGCGATAATAACAGTTTTGTCACCCTTTACAATGTTTTACCCTTAAAAATAAAAATTTCGTAAAATTTTGGTTCTTTATTCAGTTCAAGATCGTTTATGCGTTGGCAATTATTTATTATAGCTATTAAGATGTAATTGAAAAACTAACAAAACTGATTATATTGACACAGCTGACTGGATGGATATCTATTTCGGTATTTGCTAAAATACCATTTTCAGAACTCTTAGCAGTTTTTGCTTTTTCGAACATTGTCGCAGCCTTTAGAATCTATAACTTCACAAAACAATTGAGAAGGTTTTCCCACTGGTACGATCATTTTCTCAACGAAAGAGGTCAAATCAAATATAATTCAATTATCGCAAGTTCTTGGTTATGCATGTGTTCATCGGACACAATTTTGTAGAAACTGTTGTTGAAACAAATGCCAACAAACATAGCTTAATAAAAACTAAATAGTGTTCCTCCTGAGTATCATGTTCGTTTTTCAAATTATTGTCTTCTTCAATGAAATTTCATGATTCTAGTTGTGGCCGTTCAGCTACCAAATTTAGCCTATTTTACCTTGTTTCTATCAATAAAAGTAACAATATCGAAAACTCTATTCTTATCGCGTACCTACTCTAGATTCGTGATTCTAGCTATAGCCGTATTAGTCGAGTGTTGGTACAATATTTTCCCCTATTTACCCTAATTTTATCCCTATTGGAAGAAAAACGCGCTCGCTAACACTTATGATTCTATCTTTAGTCGTTTGAGCTAAAAGTGCATGGTTCCGATATATATATATATATATATATATATATATATATTTATATTTATTTTTATGTTCTATAAAAGGTAATTTGAAAAAAAAAACATTATGATTAAATCGGTAAATATACAGGGTGGCGCAACAGAATGTGCATATTGCATCATCTTTTTTTGCGAGGTAGAAAAGGCACCGGCGATGGGGCCCCTACATCGTTGGGTTGGCGGGCTCATGGAGTTTTAGTTGCTATGAATCACTTCGACGGGAAGCGTCGCGCATTTTGCCTGCGCGCATTTTAAGAGAACTCTCGTTCATATATTGCTACTAGGCGACTATATTGTGCTGAATATGGACTACGGCGAATTAGGAAAGCTCCGAGTGCTAATTTAATTAAAATATGGGTAAAGCGTTTTGAAGAGACCGGTTCAACATTTAAACCACAAGCAAATGGTCGCCCAAGAACATCTAGGACCGAAGACAATGTTGAGAGAGTTATGGAGTCAGTACGAGGAAATCCACAAATGTCGACTCGCAAGAGATCGTCAGTCTTACAATTATCGCGACAAAGTTTGAAACGAATTTTAACATTGGATCTTAAACTGCATCCATATAAGCTGCAATTATCACAAGAATTGAAAGAGTCTGACTTCATAGCAAGGCTCGCATTTGCTAATGAAATGCTTAATCGATTTGACAATTTTTACAATATCATTTTCTCTGACGAGGCTCATTTCCTTATGAATGGGTTCATAAACCGTCAAAATTGTCGTTACTGGAACAGTGAAAATCCCAAAATCAAACACCAGAAACCATTGCATAGTCCTAAAGTGACAGTATGGGCAGCAATCTCTGGCAGAGGAATAATTGGTTCTTTTTTCTTCGAAAATGCGCGGGGCCAAAACGTCACGGTTAATACGGAACGCTATGTTGAGATGTTGGACGGGTTTTTGGCTCCAGAAATTGACAGTTCAAGAACAGCGAATTCCAGAACTTGGTTTCAACAAGATGGAGCTACCTGTCACACATCAAATGACTCCATGGCGGTGGTGAAGTAGATGTTCCCTGGCAGATTGATTTCGAAACGAGGTGGTATCCCATGGCCCCCACGTAGTCCAGACTTGACGCCTCTTGACTTTTTTTGTGGGGATACCTCAAACACAAAGTCTACAGTAATAATCCAAGAAACATCGTTCAGCTCAAGGAGAATATCCGTGGTGAAATGGCAGCCATTACACCAGTATTACTGAAGAAAGTTTTCAATAATTTTCGCTTGCGGTTAGAGGAGTGCCGTCGTAGAGAGGGTCACCATTTAGATGATGTTATTTTTAAAAAATAAACTCCATTTATTACTCTACAATACCTTAGGTTTATTTTAACCATACCTTTTGTATTTATTTTTAAATCTATTTTTTAAATATGCACTTTCTATTGCGCCACCCTGTATTTTATTCCCTATAATTCTCCATGTTACAAACGTCAATGTAAGCTTAATATACCCTTAACCAGAATATAGTGTAGGATATAAATATGTACAGAACATATTTTACTGCTTTCACTCGAAGGAACAAAAAAGCTCGCGAGCAACCATCTATACCTATAGTACAAAGTAACTTTTGAATAAATGTGTTTCACGACTTTTTAATTTGATTGCGCGAGATCCGTCCGAGCCGGACGGACTTTTCATTAAACTTATCAAAACTTGGCATAGCCTAATATCTGGCCATATCGTTGCCGGTTAAAGTAAATGGGCTATATGGGCCCACTTGTTTTGGTACGTCTCATCCAAATTTTGTTTTTCTTCTGTGTCTCCACATTCGAGGACTGGAATAAATTGAACTTTTGTCCATTGCATTTGTTCATAGTACTTGGCCAAATTTGAAAAATGTCGACACACGCTGCTTTTGGTATCAACCATACAAATGAGCCATTTGGTCTACATATTCTAAGATTGACGTCTTGTACATGGTTGAACTAAATTTACACAAATTTGGTACAATTTGGCAATGAAGATTCCAAAAATTTTCAGATTTTCTGAATCAATTCTAGTTTTTGAGACATTATGTAATGAAAATGTAATAAGACTCGTAACGCCAAATAACAGCTTTAATTTTTGATTTATAGCATTAGGCGACGTTAAATCTGTTGTAGGGGTTGACAACCTGAATTGTGAGGGGTCAACGCCATACTTTGTAAAGTTTAGTTTTACCGATACTGCATGTGGTATCAAATTTGAATGTTTAATTTATTTATACAGAAATCTCAAAAGTTCATTACTTTTTACAGATCTTGATATCCTATGTTGTAAAATCTGAACAGTTTAATTACTTTTCTCACAAGTGCTTCAATTCATGAGATATTACAAAAGATGTACTAAATTACATGAAATACAAGTAGGACCCTTCAGAAACCATAGTTGTTAGGCAAATTTCAATCGCAAGTGATGTTATTTAAAATATAATGTCTGTTATCTCACAAACTGCAGCAGATATTACAAGTACTATGAAACCACAAAATTAGGGGTTGATATATATCGGTCTTAAGGAATTGGTTGTCGGAATAATAAATCAAATGCGTAACAAATTATTTGCAAAAGGAACAAAATTGCAAACAGCAGTAGCAACAATGCCAATTCCTGCAAAAGAATGGATGTTATTTGTTTACACATTCTAAACTTTTTGCGTAATTCAGTAGTTTGCTGACATTGATTTTATTTTGATGTTACAAACTTTGCTTTCTGAGGCAAACATTTCGAGAAAATAACATTAAACATATCCATAATGAAATCCGTTTATTCCGAAATCAGTAGATAGACAGTTTTATGGAAAATTTAGATAAAATACAAAAATTTTTTGTCAGGAGAGAAAACAACAATCAACTCAAACCGTTACTTTTAGGATATATTTATGGAGGAATAAACAACGACCTATCTATAAACGACCGAATTGATTACAAATTCCATCAATCACAAATACAATACGTTGGTAGCCTAAAGGTTCTGGCTTAGACATTTACAGCCTAAAAATCGTCTTTTGCAAAAACCTCTGGAGATGCTTTATTTTATTCTTTTGGAAAAAGTTAAACTGTTAGACTGGTCGTCCTCTTGTATCTGCTATGCATCCGAAAACAACATCCGCAATACAATTCCGAAGAAAAATATCTGATTTCGATTCACTCGAAATGGATCTATCCATTAAATAAATCAACTAACCACATCCTCTCTGGTGAATTAGATAATTTTACCCACATATACCTTACATTAATTTATTCAATTTGCACTCAGATCAGTGTAATTTTGTACGCATCAGACGTTTAGTAAATTCTGTTCTAAGTACAAAGTAGCCGTTTCAGAAAAAATCAGTCTTATTCTTTCTAGAAACAAAAATCAGTGGTCCCTAAGCGCGGGACATCGGAAATCACTTTTTAGGAAGGGTAACAACTCACCAAGTCCTTTCTGGTACCTCTCACACTCTTGCACCAACAGTTCACATGACCAAAATTTCTATAGTGGTTCACCCTTCCGCTAGTGACGAAAGTTGAACAAATACGAATTCCATCAAATATGGATTCCAACAAATGGTTCGTAATATAATTGTTAATTTTTCAAATTTTATAGGATATGCATATAGTCTATTAAAAAGGATTTTGTCCTCCCTACCTACCTCCCTACCCTACTAAAGATAGTATCTATCAGCCTTCTTTACTAATTTGTATTAAAACTGATTGTTGTGACCAGCATTGTTTGGCAGTAGATTACTTCAGTTGTACCAAATATTAAGCGTTTATCAACCTTTTCCTTATCCCTTTGACATCCAAGTACGCACAGTCCCATAACTGGCATCAGAGTCAGCATTAAAGTATAATTTTTGTATAAAATTACATTCGCGTTTGCCATATATTATGAAGGCATTTTCGGTACAGCATTTGTTTCCTTTTTCCGTATGTATTAAGCATTCATTGCTCTCAAGGGTCCCTCACAGTCACTCATACAAGCACACATCTATTAATTAATGAGTGGTAAGGGATATACATATAGATTAAGTAAATAAAAAAAGCCATGCAGCGGGCCGTGTCCTGAAACCCCTTCTGCATAATATTGGCCAAGGTCTACCCTATGGCTGGCACTGAGTAAAATGAAAATATTTGATTTACTTAAATTCGATAATTTGATAAATTTTCAATGTAAAAATTAAAAATGTATTATATGGCTACACTATTTGGTCGATTATACATAATATATTACATTCAAATCCAGCAACATTCAAAATTAAAAATCAGAGCCAATAATAATACCATCTATAATGTATTGCTGTAAATGTGCGTTTTAAGTTTGCTTGGTTTATAAATTAGATTAGTTTAATAAATAAAGTAAATGAAGCAGAAATGATCAGATAAATAGTATAATTTTTCATTTGATGTTTATGATGTTTACTTTCATATGACATTTATTAAACCAACGTATTTTATAAACAAACCAAAATTGATTTCATACTAAATCTTTGTTAACTTACAATAATTATTCCGAGCGTTTTATATTGAATTAAGCTGCAAAAAATTTGAATTATCAAATTATTAAAAGATTATGTGCGTATTATCTAAATGCAGCACAATGAACGTTCCGAGTAATCCACACGCATACAAATATACAAATAAACGATTTAAAATTTAAATAATAGGATAAATTCCTATTCGACTTGTCTACTTCAAGGCTGGCATTGACCTTAAAGCCGATTCCGTTTAGTCGATTTCGTCTTTACTTCTAAATTACCAGTGTAAAACAGAGAAAAAAAGAGTAGATGTAAGCAAAACACAAAATTGAAAATATTGATTGAAGTTCGGTTCATTATACCAAATATGCATTTAAAGCACCAAATATGTTTTGACAGAATGTTTCATAACTTTCTAAAACGATTGAGCTATGTGAAACCAGCCAGTCTGACGCTGGTTGGTATACATGATAACTGTTGTAAATCTTTATGAACCTCCTTTGAACTTAACAATTGTAAATGGACTATCAGCCGAACATTGTGGTACTTTCCCAAACAAATTGACCGATTTTCCACTATTCTTTTTCGACTCTTAATTCGTAAACTAGAGCGAACTGAATTCCTGTTTTGCTTTTCATTTTCTCCATTGTTTTTTAATATACAATTCTTGGTAAAATCTGGAAAAATCGATCTGCTAACCATGTTCTATTTAGTGCTTCTCACATAAATCAGCGGATTTTCCGAAATTCATTGTTTTTTCTGTGTCCGCACTCCATTTGGTCTCCCCTTCAAGTGACTGATTTAACCCATATATTGGTAGTTTCATATTCTTCAAGCAATTGAATTGAATTCACCCACATTTTGCGTTTGATAAACTTAGTTCTGAGGAAAGAAATGGGTTTAGAACCACATCCAAAACACTCCTATACAATGAGAAGGCTGCAGTAATTTAAAATTATGCCCGTAACTTTTAATTGTGATGACTGATTGCTAAAGAGTGATAAAAATCGACTGTTTCTGCTACCTCCCATTCAACTGCAGTGACCGACGGCGGCGCAATGTTTAGAAAACGCGACTATTGTTGGCATCATCCACCTTTCACTATTTGGGTTGCGGTCACCATGGTGCAAATAGCCTCCATTTCTTAGGGCTACCAGACCCACAGGTGGCTGGTATACCTCCCTAGGGTGGCCCACTGCCGGAGCGTCTCTATCAAACATTGCCGAAACCAAATGATCCACCTTTCACTATTTGGGCAGCGGTCACTTCATTGTGTCTGGTGAATATTTTGATTAGCCAAGTAATCGACAAGTCTGGTAAATGCTTCTCAAACTATGATGTTCGGAATCGTCGTTAAACCGTAGGTTCCATTACTGAATAGGAGTAGTTCTTCCTTATCTCATTCATGGGATGCCAGGAAATTTGCTTTTTATTTGTACTAACTGCAGTATTGTGAAACAATTTAGCAAAGGATGTTGGCTGAGGATATATGCAAGTCAGTTCACTGAAACTTCTATACCCATTTAGACCACTGTTTGTTAAAAAGCGAGCCTTTCATTGCGACCCTTCTGGCCGCACAACTTTATATAGACGTTGAAGAACTTTGTGTGAGCGTATATGTAAGTTAGTTCACTTCACCGAATCTTCTATATTGTTTATTAATATGAAAGGCTTCTTGTATCTGTTTCGAATTATAATCTCTGAATTATTTTTGCAGATAACAGACAACTTAACATTGATAATTAAATATTATATAATTGAAGTAAGTAAAGTGAAGTAAGTTTTCCAATATAGTTAATTTTTCCGTCTGCGCATCAATTCAATGGAATAATTGCCCTAAACACTTTTCAATTATCATATTCATACAACTGATTAGCTATTTGTACATCATATTTCGTTAGCGAAAACAGGCATCAGATGCGTCGAACCACGAATAAGACTTATTTCTGTTCCTATTAATTTTCAGAAATTCGACTAGTATTTAAGCAATACAGTTAGCTTTGTGAAATGGATTCCATACATTATACTTTTCATTTATTTCCGGCTTTAGGGAAATTCTTGCTAAATTGTTTATGGAGGCGTTAATCAAAGACAAGCACATTATTTTGTTTTGCTTATTTTTGAATTTTTATACGAATGCACATTTGAATTTTATAGTTAAATATTTATCGCAACTGTTATATTTCATTTATATATATATTTCATTTATTTTCTGATTCATGAGTATTAAACAAAACCATTTTGTGTGTTAATAAGCGGTCTTAAAACTAGCTTACCTCACAAAGAAGACACAAAAAAGTTATAACAATTTTTCTTTAATTTTCAACATGAAGTCCTTTTAGCACGACACACTTTTTCCTGCGATATTCAATATATTCTATACCCTACTAGTGGACCCGGCAAACTTCAACTCGCCACAATTTAACGTCTTCAGATAAACTCCCGAGTAATAATAAAAAACAGATAGCTCAAATTTCAATGTGATTTATTTGAATGGAATCGAAATCAGTAGAGAGCATTATGATGAACAATATTTTTTGATTTGTTTTCCGGCGCAAAAACAAACAACGAAGACGGTTGTCTCCAACACGCGAACTGGCAACGTAGAGCTGACCGTACGAAAAACAGGGAGATTAATCCCACAGACTTCCAACGATTGGCCTTGCGATTTATTGATTGTCATCGCAAAAGCTAATCGAATGGGGAACTGAATCCTCTTGAATTGGCATGGAAGATCAGTTGGAGTTATCGAAATTCGTGGGATAAGGACTTCCTCTCCTTTGAATTTGTCCTTGATGATCGTCGCTTGAATCACATTGTTCATCAGTTTCTTGCGTTTCTTGACCATTCCACAATTTCGGATGATTCAGATTCCGCAACAGCTGTAAATTATGCGGCGGAGTTCCTGGCACATCAAGCGAGTTCAAAAATTCCTTCAGATAGTTTGTCGCTTCATCCTCGTCGGTCACTGTGTCAATATATTTGTACGAATACAGTTTTCCAGCGATTTGACTTTGAATAACTAAATTCAAGCTATCGACGTCCTTACTCTTAGCTGCTGTTATTGCCAGTTCACTAATCCAATCGAGAATTTTATAATGCCGGGGAACACTTTGGTGATGAGTTCTTCCTTCGACAATGTGATGTGATGTTTGTGCAACGCGAACTTGTGCAATATGGGCACGTATCCATTCATTTTGTTCAGCGCGTTCCTCTTGCGTTTAATTATCACAAACATTCTGACTAATTATTGCACGACATGTACGACGTCCAAGATTTGATCGTCTAATAGGTGGAATTAGTCAAGCAAATAACTCTCCTTGAAATAGAATAAAGTCGTTGTTGACTAATCCTATTAAAAAGAAAATTATTTAAAAAAAATAACTTACGAAATGAATGTATCGCAATAAATGCCTGCAATCCAATAAGATGATCTAACTTTTCATACGCAAACTTATTTTCTGGAAAAATGATCGAATTGATAAATATTGCACTGAATTTCAATTGATCGTACTGTTTGTACCATTTACTGATGTGATACGCGATATATGAGTATCCGAAATCAGTGTAATAATAGGTAAAACTCGAATCAATCAATTGCAGCAGGAAATATACCACATTTGTTTAATAGAAAATGACAATGCACCTGTCAAATTGCGCTCAGCCTAAGTTAACGTATAACGCCATCTACGGGGTTGTGGCATTAAACGCAGCTCAGCGCCATCTGTTATTTATCTCGTTAACTTCTCCACCCAAAATTCACGCAAAACATATTTTATCACAACAAATTTCATAATTTTCCGAACTTTACAACGAAGTTTCCAACTCTACACAGTCCAAAATCAAACAAATTGAAAATTTTCCGGAATTTTCCGAGTTTTCCACTAACAGTTTTCTATTTTGCCATTCGAAAAGCCATTCCGGAGCAATTGCACACAAAATTCCATACAAAAAAAATCCATTTTCGATTTTTTCAAATTTCCCACTTTTCCGGAGGGTTTCCCCAAAATTTTCTTTCGTAAAAACCTTCTCCAGGCAATTACGAGCAACTGAGAAAAAATTTGAGCCAAATCGGCCCAGCCGTTCTCAATTAATGAATTACTATACATTTTTCCCACCAATTAGCTTGATCTTCATGTGACTGAATTAATCGGGATTCTAATATCCGTTGACTGTTCCTCTCAATACAATTTGCTTGATGTTCAGGACTTTCAATCACTCGAGAATTTCTTGATCTTGTAGTCGTACGGCCTCTGCGACCAATGTTCCTACGTCTGATTGGCGGCATCTCACTCACTTATTATGAAAGTTAATTAAAAAACAAAATCAATACTATAATCTAACACTGTTTCGGACCGAAATTCATTTTTATATATGTATAAGAGAAGAGAGAAGAAAAGAAAATGTTCTTCGTTTTTTCTTATAAAAAAAGTTATTGCTGAAATTATACTCACCAACACCTATATTATATTGCAAAAAAAATTTGAGCGCACGGTTAATTGTATTTTAAAATTTTCACTTTTTGCAGCAAACACAATAGCACTGAATAAGACTCGTAAACAATTTTCACAAATAGCAATAATTAGGAACTTTTTAAAGTTTTAGCTTAGGCTAAGTAAAAAAAGAAGTGAAAAGAAGGCAATATGATTGACAAAGTTAGGTGTTTCTCCTAAAAGTTTCTCATACATAGAAAAATGAGAAGTGAAATAAAGTCAGTATATGAAAAACTTAAATTTTCCTATAACAGGATCAGAAATAAAGGTTTTTTTAATTTTTGATTTCTTTGGGTGGTACCACGCCTATTTGTCCAATCCCGCCCATATTTGCAGCAGAACTTACAATATGTAAACCAAACTTATATACCAAATTTTGTTCACATACTGTTAGCCGGAGCAGAAATAATGGATTTTTAATTTGTGGTTTGTATGGGAGGTAC
>JAHXMU010000804.1:2702028-2765406 GCA_019455685.1 Philornis downsi
GGAGCAGAAATAATGGATTTTTAATTTGTGGTTTGTATGGGAGGTACCACGCCCCTTCGTCCAATCCCACCCATATTTGCAGCAGAAGTCCAATATGTACACCAAACTTATATACCAAATATTGTTCAAATACCGTTAGTAGGAGCAGAAATAATGGATTTTAAATTTGTGGTTTGTATGGGAGGTACCACGCCCCTTTGTCCAATTGGACCGAAGTATAAATCTAAACCACTCGGAGCGCCACTCAAACGCATACAAAAAATTTATGCAAATCCGTCACTCCGTTCTTTAGTTATGCCGTGGTAAACACACGCCAAATCATTTTTATATATATGAGATTAATATGAAGTACTGTCAAAATCCTTAAAATAGCCATCAACCACAGACTCCACCTCTTCATTGGTGGCAAATTTTATACCACCGAACCACTTTTTCAAATGTGCAAATAGAAAATAGTCCGAATGAGATAAGTCTGGCGAATAAGGTGCATGATGAAGCAATTCGAACTTTAATTCACTAATTTTGGTTACAGAAATAGTGGATATGTAAACTAGAACATTGTCTTGGAGAAACAACACTTTCTTTTTCGCCAAATGGGGCCTTTTTCCATGATTTCATCACCCAAACGCTGCAATAAATTAGCATAACATTGGCCGTTGAAGTTTTATGCTTTTTGAAGATATTCAATAAAAGTAATCCCTTGCGTGCGACTGCAACCGTCTTCGCCTTCTTTGGACACGATTCTCTCATTCCAGTCCAGTGCTTTGACTGTTCCTTTGTCTCAGGTGTGGTGAAGTGATGGACCTATGTCTCATCCATGGTTATAAATCGAAGCAAAAATTCGGCTTTATTGTGGTGAAACATCGCCAAATATTCTGCTGAAACATCTTTACGCTGTTATTGCTCTATTGAAAGTATATATATAAGATGAATAACACTTTTTGAAATGCCTATCATTTCATCTATCTCACGCACCTTCAGCCGCCGATCATTCACTACCATTTTGTGGATTTTCTTAACCGTATTTGGTGTGGACATCTTAATTGGTCGACCACTACGGTGTTCGCCTTGGCAGCTCGTCCGGCCTTGTTTAAACTCTCGTACTCAATATTTTACAGTCATAAACGAAGGAGCAGACTCCCTCAGAGTAGAATCCAGCTCGGCTTTAATATTGGATTGACTGAGACCTTTAAAATGAAAATATTAAATTACATAACGGTGACCAATTTCTTTCATGTTTGGCGCCCTGAAACTTAGAACATTTATTTTATGAGGTTGCTACTTTTCATTAAAATAATTTATTTCAAACTACTGGCGCCATCTATACGTCAGGTCGTTTAGTTTTGAACGACCTCGTAAAATCTGTGGTCACAACCCATAACAGCCTAAGTCTGTTTTTCAATATTTTCAGCATAGGAGTTTAAAGTTTTGAATCTTCACAGAAAATCAGGAGAAGGTGTTTTTTGGAAAACTTTGCTACAGATTCCAATGGAAACGAATTTCTTTACTTAGTTGTTAACAAAAAATAGTTGTTTATTCTCGCAGTCAAAAGATATTATCGAAAAAGACACTTAGGCTCTTATGAATTGTTGAACGAAAGAAAGTCAAAAAGTTCAAGTTGAGTTAGGCTATTATTCCAGATTAAATAAAAAACTTTAAGTGCGCCTAAATTGACATAAATTATCAAAATATTTCACATTCGATCTCTCATGTTGAGTTAGGTTGTTATTCCTATATAAGAATTCATAAAGTTTAAACTTAAGTTGATTTAGGCAATGATGAAAAAATAGTGTTTATATTTGTTGTAATCCTAAATTGACTTAGGCAGTTATGCCAAAACAGTCATTTAGAAAAATAACTTAAGCTATTAGGTTTTTTAGGATTAATTGTCTTCCTAGAAGAGATACAAACATGAAAAATTTAGAGCAAATCAATTTAGATACGCTGAATATGATAGTGCTAATAACTCAATTGTGTCCTAAATCGAGTTAGGCTGTTACGGGTTGTGACCACAGAAATATAAATATTAACAGTCTGGTAGTTCCATAACCGATCAAGGTCGAAAAATTTATATCAATTTTTCAGATATTTCTGATCGACATAAATCGAAATTTTATATGTCGATAGATTTGATGTTCGAATTCGGTTATTAGTATTACATTGTCAATAACTTTGGTATTCTGGATATTCTGTGTTTACATTACCTCTTTTTATGGTGACAGCTGATTTGGTGAAATTCTAAACATAGGGTGAGTGGATGAGTAATATATTTAAATTGTTGATTTTTTTTTTAAGAATGAACGCACTCCACAGAAGCCCCATCATCTAACTTCTTCTTTATGAATAATTCTACTCATGATGCCAGTACGTATGAGAATAGTCCGCGTTCAGTATAAAATGATAATATGAAGAAATAACCAACAATTTAAAGCGTTGTACGAGTATATTTTTCCAGCTCTCTTTTCATTTCCAATAGACAAAAAGTAATTGCATCTACCACTACCTACGGACATACTACTTTTTGTATATCTTCCTCTTCTTTGCGATTCATCCACCTCATATATCTAATATACACTCTGTGTGCTTAGCCAAGCGCGACATATTTTTACTGTTCGAGTATCAGCTATCTCATATCATATTTTTCTTATATGTCTTGTTTCTTTTTATGTGAGATGCTGTTAGTAAGAGTCCTTCGGTATTATTCTTAGTATTACTTTTACTTCCTTACTTCCTCTTTGTAATGTAGAGTACCAAACTCTTTGCTATCTTTAAACTTAGGGAGTTATTCCACCCTTCGTACAATTTTCTTAGCATTCAAAAACATGAACCTACGAAAATAAACATTGTCATTTCATGTACGCTTTCAGTATTCAACGTAGTTTTGTTTAACTTTTCACATTTACTTCAAAAAATATCTTAGAAATTTCTATAGAGCTAATTTGGTAAACCAACGGTCAGCATGTTGTTCGAAAGTAAAGACCAGTACTAAAATTTCAGTCAGGTGATCTGACTTACATATACCTTCACGTAACATCCTTACGCATTCGTGCAAAAGGGTACGGAGTGCCGGTACTATCGTGATTTCCCTTATCGAGCAATGTGTTAATGCACAATACCATATTTATTACAATGAAATGAAATATAGGAATCCAAGAGTATTTGAGATAATTCCCATTGAATGAGATATCGGAGCACTTCTCACAATCAGTGAGTTTGTACGCTTTCTATTTTTTAAACTCATTAAATGGGACCTACAGTTTCACGAGTATCCCGAACGTCACAATTTGAGAAGCATTCACTAGACTTGATTATTACTCAACTACTCCAAGTGTTCGCCAGAACCACTGAGGTGACCGTCGCTCAAATAATTATAGGTAGCTGTATGAGGAATTAAACCCTCGATCTTGCGAACGATAATCAAGTGTAATAATCACCATACCACGATCGGTAACGAAATAGCTGGATTAAAATAGCTATGGCGCATTTTCATGTTGCAAATACAATCAGATGCTATTGCCAAAAATATAACCCGCTGCAATTTACCCGTTAGGATTTACACGAGAAAAAGTAAATTTTGCGAAATCTGTCAATTTGTATGGGAGGTACCACAATTCTGTAGTTAGCAGTTTATGGAAAGCATGACGGTTGCAAAATATGGGTTAAGCCAGATATTTGTACGGAAGATATCACAAGAGAGGTGATTGTCTGCAAAAATGTCGGTCGCAGTAGCCTACAAGGTAGATGTAGCAGAAAAAATATTGAATTGTCGAAAATCGGTCAAATTTGTGTGGAATTACTGAAAGCAAGCGATAATGTGGCCCGTTAGTAAACCCTTAATGTGTACAAATTACTGACTGAAATTACTGGACCAGCATAGATGACAGAAACTTAAGAATATATGAGTAAAAACTGATCGAAAGAAAATTCAAGTCTATGCTGCCAATGTGTCAGGTGTTGCAAGAAAAGTATTGAATTTCGGATAATATGTCCGGAAGGTGGAGGTACCGGAAGGAATCTGGATATAGCCCATTTATAATTCACGGCAAAATATCCGAATGTGTGCTGGTAATTCCCGCTGCAACCCTCCAAATTGTAATTAATACAAATTTGGAAATTACGTAACCTACCGCGGTCGTTTAAATTCAATCAGTTTTAATAGCAATTAAAAACACTTAATATAAACGTATTATTCTTGAAATGAGTAAAATAGTGCTGATGTAATAACATAATTCTGCTGTCCTATACAGATTAAATTGGTATTTTATATTGGAAGTATCAGAAGGATTTATCTAATTAAGTTGACCTTTCGCCTATTTTACAGGAAATTATGCAACGAACACAAATACTGCCAACAGTTTACTGGTTAGGGATTGCAAGTGAGAGACTAAATTTTTAAAAATCGATAAATTTACATGCGATGTAGTAGAGAAGCTCGTAATGCCCTCTATTGTTATTCTCAGAACTTAGCTAACAAAATGTGATTAAATTCAGAACAATTGCTGCCGTCATATAAAGGAGATACCAGAAGAGGCATAGTTACTTGTTAGTTCTTTGTTACACTTTATAAAGAATTTTAAATCAGGACAAGAAATTAGCTGCTGAACGGAGGACGGACAGAATAAATTTCGGAAAACCGGCCAATTTGTGACGGGTAATGCAATCCGTTTTTCTTCAAGAACGTTAGTTCGGCAAGTGGTCAATGTATTCTAAATTTGAATACATTTATGCAACAAAACAAAGGATATGAAAATTGAAATTTGTAAAAAAGAACGTTCAATTTTTTTAAACTGTGTCACATATTATAAATTAATTTTGTCAACAAAAACTGAAAGCATTGCAATATATAATTGGGAAATTATAGAGAAAGGATTCAATATCCGAAAATCAGTCCTTCTTTGTTAAAGCTTTTAAAAGTGGTAGGTTTTTACAGCCCAAAAATAATATGCTTTGCCCCATTTTTAAGAAGTTTCATAAAAATTTACGACGGTTATCGTATCTATAGTTTAACCGTACATAACTTAACCGATTTAATCGAAAAATCAAGAAATACATTTGGTCAAAGGGTATTTGGTACTTTAAGCACTTTATCCTGGGTTTTACAAATTCGCCGTGTCAAATGATATATGTTTTCATTCCATCGAATGAAATTATAACTAGTATAACCGACAGTTTTGTTCAGAAGTTTACACATAAGCAATAAATGCCAAATTTTGATGGCAAGTTTTTTTCAATTAACTTGCGCTTCATTATTTTCAAGGAATTTAGCAAATCTTTTGTTGTTCTAGTTCTACAAATTCTAAAAGTGTAACTTAGGGTTTGTTTTTGTATGAAAGTTAAATCATGGCAAATGGCTATTCTAAACAGTTGGCGTTTCTAGTATCTAATGCGATAAACATTTAGAAATCGAAAAATCAAGAGAAATTAAAACCATTACTTCATTGGCTTGCCAGAGTTTCTTTCACCAAACCTATTCTTTCCAATATCAACCGCTCGAAATAAAATCTTGGCTTCCATTTTGTTCTTTCAAAAGTGTCTTTTAGAAGAATGTGAAGTAGGAAATTCCGTTAAAAATGGTCAAATTCGAGTCAAGGAACAAAAAGCCTATCTACTTTCCTCAAAGTCACTATTACGTACCTTAATTTATGTTACATTACAGAAACATAGAACATGTAGACAATTGCAAATAATTTTCACAGTACCTGCTGTTGATCAGCATCACTGAGCTACATGCACGTGCATCATTTTGGTATAACTAAGTTTTTATTGATTTAACTCAAAATTACAAACACTCCTACTCGACCAAGATTGTTATGGACGAGACACACTTGGTGACAATATTTCCAAACTTTAAAGCAAAAAATATGATCCTCAAGTCATTGTTTCAAATGTACATAACCTCGCAATGTAGTTTCTTGGATTTTGAATTTGCTTTTAATTTTGTTATATTTCTTTATCTTCAAAGTTTAGCGAATGCACTCAGTGACGAGGAAAAATTCATAAAAAGAAACACAAAACAAAAAAAAAACAAGTCGTATGTTCAAACCAGCAATTTTAACGCTGTTGGATGCAATACTAGAAAATGTACCGGATATCAACTATAGCGTAGCGGGAGGATTACTATTCCATGAACGAGTGTGATGGGTTGGTTTGTCGCCTTAAATAAATTACTTGTTGTTTTAACAGTTCAATGCCTTCATTCCTATGCTAGCAATTCCCCAGACCTCTAATGTAGCTCTTACTTCACCATCTATTCTATCGTAAATTTAATAGTGAACATTTTATCTACGAAGCTCTGTTGCATAGAAGAAAATAATTCATATACTCAAAGGGTAGACCAACCTTTCAGAGGTCTGAGGGCCTTTGATAAAATGAGGGGAGTGAAATATGTTTCGGACATCAGTTAGGTGAAAGAAATTACATATACTTTCAGGTAACGTCCTTTTGCATTAATACAAAGGTGTACGGAGTGTCTTTAAGGGGCGTGGAAAATCTTTAGGTTCTTATCAACAAACACTGCATTTCGTAAGATTGAATGAAACACGTTAATGCAAAAGCATGTGGGTAAGTTGGGTAATGTAAATTTTTAACATTTCACCTAGGGTTAATTAAGTATAATTGAAGAAAACTTGAATTAAAGATTTACACGGGGAAAAAATTAGATTTCCTAATGTCGGCCAATTTGTGTGGGCGGTACCCAATGGGAATGGTACTGCATTTCATTTTCGTTTCCAGAACTAAGCTAAGAAAATTTATGACGTGCACCAAAAATGGATGACTTCAAAGCAGCTGCTTGAGAGATTATTTGAATCGAAGAATATGTGGCTTAAATCGTTAATTTATAAAAGAACAAGCGTGGTTACTTGTTCAATTAATTTTTTTCCAATTTCGTTGGAGATCATAAAATATTACAATAAATGAGAATTTAGGTTGCTAAGTAGGAGAAACAAAAGACAAAATTCGCTCGATTTTTATGGGAGGTACCAGAAGAGACGTGATAATGCAATCCACTTTCTTTCCTAAACACTAAGCAACCCTTTAATGTATAACAAATTTGACATAATTTAACGCAACAGAGTAGAAGATTTTAATAAGAATATTTCGGTTAAATTGTTCATTTATGTTGGAGAAACCATAAGGCGATTATTTAAACCATCGATTTTTCACATTTCAATATTAATTGAGGGTCAGAATAGTTTACAAAAACTCTCCATTTATGTTGGAGAAATCATAAGGCGATTGTTTAAACCATCGATTTTTAACATTTCATCATTAATTGAGGATCAGAATAGTTTACAAAAACTCAAATCGCTGCAATGTACGAATTAGAAACTACAGGGAAAAAATTTAATTTCGTAAAATTGTCAAATTTGTATGGGAGGTACTTGAAGTGGCGTTTCTATATAGACAATTTACAATCCCCGATTATAATCGGGCAAAATATTAATCTGCGCTAAGTTGTAAGAAGTTTCATAAAAATTTTCGACAGTTATCTTGTTTACCAACCAGCCAGCCGGGCCGACGAACATCGCTCAATCGGAAAATATGTAGCATCCATGACTTTACAAGGCCTTAAGTTGTGGATGCTAAATTAAATTTTGTAAAATTTCCGATTATATATTGGTTTTGTTTCGATAGGCTTCTCGTTCATATCACCCACATCGACATTGATTTAATCACAAAAGCGACATAAATAGACGAAATATTGCCAATCTGTGGAATACTTTAAGTTGGCAGCATTATGTTAACCAAGATCGAAAGTTAAGCACAAAATTAACTTGTCATTTAGTTAAACGGAAAGCCACTTAACATCCTATAGAACATTTTATTGCGCAAATACATACATATTTTCCTGCAAATAATTTATTCAGAAGAAATTAATCTACACCACCGGAAATAGTCTGCTTTTAGCTCGATATGTTATTCCAGCGATATTCAATATCTTCTATATCCTGTTTATAGTAAGAACTGTCAAACTCATTAAAATAGCCATCAACCTCAGATACCACCTTTTCATTGTTGGCAAATCTTTTAACACCGAACAATTTTTGCAAGTTTGGTAATAGAAAATAGTCCAAAGGAGCCAACTCTGGTGAACAGGATGTTTAATGAAGCAATCCAAACTTTAATTAATCAATTTTGGCCATCGCAATAATAGACGTGTGAACTAGAGCATTGTCCTGATAAAGCAACACTTTCTGTTTCGCCAAATACGGCCTTTTTCCATAATTTCATCCCCTCAACTCTGCGATAAATTAGCATAATGTTTGCCGTAGATGTTTTTTACTTTCTGAAGATAATCAGCACAAATAACTCCATGCGTATCCCAAAAAAACAGACGCCATGACCTTGCTTGCAGATGCAACCGTTTTTGCCCTCTATGGACGCGATTCTTCCATTACAGTCCACTGCTTTGACTGTTCCTTTGTCTCAGGTGTGAAGTGATTTACCCATGTCTTGTCCATGGTTATAGATCGAACCAAAAATTTGGCTTTATTGCGGTGAAACATTGCCAAACACTCTACTGAAACATCTTTACGACGCTGTTTTCACTCTATTGGAAGCAAGCACCCATCTTGCCCACAGCTTTCTCATCTTCAAATCTTTGGTCAATATACGATGTATAGCACTTTTTGAAATGCCTATCATTTCAGCTAGCTTACACACCTTCGGGCGATGATTATCCAATACCATTTTGAGGATTTTCTTAACCGTGTCTGCCGTGGACATCTCAATTGATCGACCACTTCAGTATTCATCTTGGCAGCTCGTACGGCCTCGTTTAAACTTTGCTATTTTACAGTCATAAATAAAGGAGAGTAGATTCTAATTCGGTTTTAATATTGGCTGGACTGACACCTTTTAAATGGAAACATTTAATTGCATAACGGTGGCCAATTTTGTCCATGTTCACAGATCCTAAGATCGTTTACTTTTGATGGCTCAAATGAAAATACTAAACAACGTGGCGCTTTGAAACTTGTTGCCACCTTTCACTAAAATAATGTTTTTCCAAACTGCTAGCACCATCTATATGATCGAGTTTTACGATCGCCCTCGTACATTCGTTTGATTAATTGAAAATTAATCGAACAGAGATTTCTGCGAACTAGACATTGCATTTGTTTCTTTTGTTTTGCTAAAAAACTTCATTATTTTCCCTTACAACTTTATTATTTATTTCGGATCGGCATATGATCTATGTCTATAATCTTGTCCTGATTTTTACTTTATACCTCCATTTCTATTACTATACTGTTTCACATGCTTTATGGGCGCACTCGTATTAGATAGTTTTGACATACCTGCTTTCTTTGGGACACAATGTGAATTCTCCTTCTTTATCCAATGTTGGATTCCTTTGTTGCCCCTTGAAATATGTATTGTAATATTTTGTTAGAGAATTTCATGCTATGTTTGGCTTATATAATGTTCATAACTGTGTGTGTGTGCGTGTGTGAGTGCGTTCACATACAAAGGCGTTTGTGCGAGCATGTGGACGCGTGTTATTCCAAAACGACAAATGCAATCATAAAAATAAGAAAATTTTACAGTTAGTTAACCTGGTGTTGGTTGTTATACTTTTAATCGCATCTATAGCCAAGTTCGTTTAAAATCCGTAGAAATTGTTCATATGCATGCAAAAACATTTGGGCGTATGGTAAACACACTATTTATACAGTCATAATCGAAATTGAATGTACAGGATCCGTTTAAATGAAGCGATTTTAAGAAAAAATTTTGGATGTAACCAATTTAAGTATGCAATTCAAACCGTAATATAACCAACATGCTTCAGTTTCATATATGGATATTTTTGTTTTGTTTTTAACCTCATATTTTTAGTATTTGGAAAGAAAAATTAACTAGATAATGAATTATATACTGTAATTCGTAATCTGAAGATTACGCGATTTGATGAGATTATAATTTTTTTAAGGAGCTACGTTAAACATGGTGTTCACGCGGATAACCCCCAAATGTTGGAGCATTTGAAAGCCGACATTCGTCAAGTTATCGCCCCAAATGTTCGAGAATATGGTTAAAAACTACCTCAAAAGGATCCACTGCTGCAACCAATTCAAAGGCGGTCATTTAAATGACATTGTATTTCGTACGTAATGGCAGGGTCCAAGCAAAAAAAGTTTCATCGAAATCATAGCTTTATGTGTGTTGTATTCAATTTTACTTGAAAATGAATAATGTCTAACCCTATATCTAATGTAATGTTTGGAAAAATATAAAACCAGTACAGAAATTTTAGTTAAACGATGCATATTCTTAAACGGCAAACCTTTCACCAAATAAATAGTACCTTAGATGACAGGTACTTAGCAGCTGACAGTCTTGCCAGACCAACGGGTTTGAAACCATCCTATAACCCTATATTCTACACGAAGATTTAAGTTATTACAATCTCTGAGTTAGGATTTTCGGGAGAAAATTACATTTCGGTAAATCGATCAATATTTTTAGGGAGTATCATAATCATCATGGTACTGCAGTGCCATTTGCATGAAAGCGTATTAGATGGGGCGTCGATTTTTCTCTTATTTAGCCAGATGCTATAACGGAATGCAACATTCCTTTTAATAAGTTGAATTAGTTGTTTCAGGGAAATGACAATGCGATCCATTTTAATTTGTTAACCTTAGCAAATCTCTAATATGTATAAAATTTTACTGAATTTTTTACGGCCGGATAGAAGATGTGACCCTAAAAATGTATGAGTTAAATCGATGATATATATTGGAAGTAATCACGAAATGAATATGTTTATACGATAGATTTTCTCATATTTTATTAAGGATTACAAATAGAAATAACGGAAAAAATGCAGGTAACTACAGTTTACGTTCAGAGTTGTGAAATTCATTTTCTGAAAATCAGGTAATTTGTGCCATTTTCCGCTTTGGGCAATACATTGGCAATAAATTTAACTGAATTTAGATCAACCTATCATTAGTATAGGAGGAACCAGAAAGTTAACTGTTAGCCGAAAGACTTTTTTTTGGAATTGTATCAAAAATTATGCAACAAACATGGAAAACAACATTGGAAAAGAACTCAGGTTTACAAATCAGAAATCACAGGGAATTGCAAAAATTTAATCACAAAACTTATAAATTTGTAGGGGAAGCATCAGAAGAGTTAGGTCGACATATTCCATTTACAATCCCCGATTACAATCTGGCAAAACATTAAGCTACGGCAACTTTTAAGATATTTCACAAATACTTACGGCAGTTATTGTATCTACTAGTCAGTTGGTCGCGTAGATGGGCATCGCACAATCCACTTAAGATGTCATGAAGCATAGTTGATAAAAAGACCCATGATATCCTAAAAGCTTTCTTTCCTTCATTCCTTAAGACGAAGGTATAAAAATAGTCTATCTCTATTTTAGATCTCTTTTTAATGCAATTATTGCAAAATATGGAATAATTTCCACGTAACAATATCATGTGTATTTGTAAGTGCAAACTTTGTTTAATTTTCTTATTCAAATGAAGTCGAATTTTTTGGTTGATATCCGTTTGTCTAACTGTCTGCTTGATGTACACCACTTTTCTTACCTCCCAAACAAAATAACGAAATTTCAGAAATTCAGGTTTCCCCTGTAACTCCGCTTTTGATATATTTATGCGCTTCTTCTAAAACATTTGAAAATTATTTGATAAATTATTTGTAATTTAGTGATTATCGGGGATAACAATAGCCCATACTAGATTGGGATTCAAGAAATACTCGCAATAAGTTTACCAAATCTACTCCAAACCTTCACTCCAAATCTACTGTTAGAAATGATACTTGAAACAGGTAAGTAAAACCTAAGTTGACTAAATTTTAATTGATATGAGTACGTACATACTAAAAATAAGTATGCAAACTTCCTCCAATAAGTTTCTACTTATTTTGACAAGGAGGACTTCATAGAAGCAGGGCTTCATAGGAAGTAAAGGAATTAAAATTGTATAAAATAGTTCTCCACATGGCGCCAAGTATCTCCTTTACGCAGAACTCTGAATTTATTTTGAAGAACTATTTGAAGTATATATTCGTAATCTAGGCAGATGTTATAAATATCATCACCGTAACTGCTTTCGAAATTTTCTTCATCGGCATGTTAGTCTATTCGTCTATCATCCTTTACCATTATGGTTCTACCAACTTTAATAATGTTCGTCTACGAAAAGAACGCCCAAATTTTTTTCTTGATGGTTTTCGTTCAGCGTTTTTTCAACGCATTACAGCAATTTTGTACGCTCTAATACGTTATGTAAACTTTTGATTTCAGTTCCACCATTCATCATTTAATTTCGAGGCAATTATTATACGTTCTCCAATTTCAAAGTTTTCTTTTTTTTTTTTAATTATTTCTAAATTTGGGAGCTTCGGGGCGTTAGTGACCCAGAACGTATAAGGTGCGTGTATAAAAACAAGGAACTTGGGTTCCTTATGAGTTGAAGCTAAGGGACGTTCAGCGTAGTTTTTTCGCTTGCGAACAACTGCTCCAGTGACAAAAAAGGAAGGGTTTTCTTTATTGTATTGTAAAGGGTGATGAAAAATGGATTTATTGCAGCGATCGAAAGAAAAGAAAGTCATGGGGGCTGCCCGGTCGTGCTTCTACGTCATCGCCTCGGCCGAATATTCACGCTGCGAAGGTTATGCTCCCGTATTCGGTGGGACCAGGTCGGTGTTATTTATTACGGGCTGTTGAAATCAAGCGAAACCATCATTGGGGATCGGTATCAACTTCAATTAATACGATTGAGCCGAGCTGTGAGATCTTAGATGCTCACCAATTTAGGGTTCTGAAAGAGCACATGCGAAAATAGCGATACGTAGGAATTGAGCTTAAGTCGTGCTTGTACCAGCGCTTTGCGACAAACCCATTAAGCTTTTAAAAATTGCCCTGTTCGAACCATAACCTTATTATATTAAGGCCAGAATGCAAAATTGAGAGGAAAAATTTAATACTTTTGTACTCTTTAACTATTTCATTTCTTTTGTTTCATTTATTCATATTTCCATATACAAAAAAAACGTATGGCAAAAACACTTGTAAAAAAAGAAAAAAGAAAACCAATGCCACAAAACGCTATAGAAACACTGTAAGCAGCGTCGAAGCAAAGCAGTTGCCGCTTGCGATTCGTGTTGCTATAGTGTGAGTGACATTTTGCTCTCTTTTGTCGTATCGCTTTGGTATAAAGAGCTCTTAATTTTGCTGATTACTTTGGCGAATATAATATAAAATAAAAACGCAAATTGATTTATCTACGGAGATCAAGTATATGTCAAATATACGTACGAGCATATATTCCTTCAAGATATACGAATTCAGGAATTATGCTAAAATGTGTATATTTTCGACACTAAAAATTTGTATTCCGAGTCTTGACAATTGTTTTCAATTACTATACGGTATTTAAAACTTTCCATTGAACATTTTTTCCCACAATTTGTATACGTTTTGCCCGATCGAATGAAGGTATATATCATTTGATATGGCCAAAATGTAACACCCCGAAGAAAATGTTTAAAGTATGAAATATCTCTTGCCCAAATGCGTTTCACGACTTTTTAAGTCGAGTGAGTCGAATTGCGATACTGTAATAGGGGATTGTAAATGGGCTTTATTGACCATCTCTTCTGGTATCTGTCATTTAAATCGGTCGAATTTCAGAAATGCAGCGTTTCAAATGTGGCTTCATATTGTAGACTGGAATAACTTAAATTTTTGACCATTCCATTTGTTTGCAATGTTTGGCAGAATTCGAAAAATCTACCGACTCATAATGAGCTTTCCGGTGTATATCGTACCAAACGCCCATTTAGACCACATAATCTAAGATTCACATCTCTTATATGGTTATATTGCATTTAATCAAATTTTATTCACAGCCATTCTGAGATCAGGCGTGTAAATTAACCGATTAGCATACACTTTGGTTCATAAATTGAAACAATTGTTCTGAATTCAGCCAAACTTGGACCACATAATACATCTGGTAAATTAAGTCCAGAGAACGAAAATGGAGGGCGTGGTCACGCCCCTTCTAGTAACCCACAAACAAATTAACCAATTTATCGAAAGTTATTTTTCACCCTCTAATTCCTAGTTAGAAAACAGTTAAAATTTCATCATGAGTATTGTGTTATAATAAACAAATTCCGTTGCATCACATGAACAACATATGGGAGATTTTCTCATATTCAGTGAGCTTACAAACATTCTATTTCCAGTCTAACTCAACGGGACCTACAGTTTAACCATGATTCCTAAGGTCGCAGTATGAGAAGCATCTACAAGACTTGTTGCTTAGTCTACTATTCGAAGTGCTCGTGAGGAACATCGAGGTAACTGCCGCTCAATTAATGATAGCTGGCTGCAGCGGGGTTGAACCTGCGATCATGCGAACGATAGTCACGTGTACTAATATCATCACGCCACGATTGGGCTATTAAAATGCACAGTTATACTTTTTCTTCTTTCATTTTGCTGAAATTTATAGCATATAAATTAAGCGAGGAATTTCACAAATTGTATTATTTATTTTATTATTCAACGATTTATTAGTTTATTTTATGACGATCTGAAATGTGGATTGTCAGGACAAGAATACGCCAACAAAACTTCTACTTTTGACGGCAAAGCCGCATTCTGTACAACTTCGTTCAAGGGCGAAATTCGTGAAATTTTTCAGAAAACAATTAATGCAGAAACTAATATCGCAAGATAGTTGTGTGACCTACTGTGAGATGAAGGCAACCAACCATAAGCGCACATAAAATATTCAGCCATTTTAATGGTTTGCTCTCGTTAGCTTCGAGTCGGGAAAAGTAGTTCAAACACTCGCATAAAATTTATTGATAATAAAAGAGAATATTTTGTGTTTCATGACTTTTTAAGTAGATTGAGCGATGTCTATCTGGTAGACACTACAACTGTCGTCAATCTTAT
Source organism: Philornis downsi (assembly GCA_019455685.1). NCBI lineage: Eukaryota > Metazoa > Arthropoda > Insecta > Diptera > Muscidae > Philornis > Philornis downsi. Next base: position 2,716,991 of record JAHXMU010000804.1, read on the forward strand.
TAGAAGTTTTGAAATTTGTTAAGGTTTAACATTTCGCCAAATCGTGGCCGGGGTTTATGGCTATATCGTCCCGCTCTTTCTGGTAACTCCCATGCATATTTACACATATGTATATTCTAAAATATAAATATTCTCTACCGTTGCACTAAATACAACCGGATTTAATGCAAATCAGGATATTGCTAAGGTAATGCATAAGATTAAAAAACATTCCTCGCTTCTGCCATCAGAAGTGGATTCAGAAATTCAACAATCAATAGAACGAAGGAGCATAAATAATTGTTTATTTTGTTTCTTTATAGAATCTGGCGAAATTCTCGGAAAAGCGACTAAGTAACCTCGCCTCGCCCAGACATCACATATAAATAAACGATATAACCTATAAATTCTCAGCTTCACATCTTACAAGCTGTTACATTGAATTCAGCCAAATGCGACACACATATGCTTGATATGCTTAGTTCTCAGTCTCAAACAATATTACTAAAAGATATATTGCGCAGTTATTCAGAACCCCTTTTCTGGCATTTTACACACTTTTGCACAAACGGAATAAGATATTTGATGAAGATATATAAAATTTGGCTTAATTGATTAAAATTTCTGTGTTGGTCCTTGGTTAGTTCAGTTGTACTAAATTTAGAATAACTCGGTAGAAATAAGAATTTCATTAAACTTAATTCAACAAGAAAGACATTGTCGAAAAGGACATTAGATAAAAGTATATATAACTAAGTTCACCTGACTGAAATTTTTGCTCCGGCCGGTGAAGGCTATCCATTTAGTGATTTCTAAACCGCCGGTGTGGCTAAGCTATTATTTATTTAGAAACGCCTAAAAATAGTGAAAACTTACTACAAAAATAGTGATTCAAACGTGCATTATGGGATGGTTATGGTCTTCATAATCGAACTACTGCGCAAGGAATTGGCAAGATTATAAAGAAATTTGAAGATACTGTAGGCATTACATATGTATATAGTCAGGAATGTGCATCATCGCAAGGCACACACTGTCAAAAATATCACTTCTGTTAGTGAAAGTATGGCGAATAATCCGAGGAACTGTTGCCGTCGATTCACCGACTTTATCTCATCTAATTAAATATCTTGTTTTGCCTCATTACATAGAGCATATGTTTAATATCAAACTCTATTCAAATCAAATGTGTTCATAGAATTTCAAAATTGTTTAACCAGTTGCCAAAAAGCTGTAAAGAAATGATTTTGCGTTTTGAAAATTGGATTTTTATATAAAAATTGATTTTTAGTCAGAAGAGAACATTATAGACTATTAAAAAAAAACTCATTGAGTTGGATATCCATTTTTGCCTTAAAAGCTCTTGATTTAAAAGTAAAGCCACAAATGTTCCGAAAATGGGAAATGGCAGCAAATTGCTGGGCAAAAATGTGTCATATTACTATAGAGCACAAGAAAGGATGAATGAAGGAACATGGCTTGTCATTAACAATTGTCACATTAAATCACATATTGAGTTAAAGCAACAGTTATGTGGATATATTGTGGCATTTTCGTTCAAAATATTTTATCAGATGAGATGTGGAGCAACATTTGCAGATAAAATGCCGGTGTGTTTATTTAATCTGACAGTTAACATTGATATCGTTTTTACATTCGAAGTAAAATATTAAACTCGCATTCGCGAGATTACTGCTACATCATTTGTTGGAATTAAGTGAGATCGAAAGGTGAAATAAAAACTGTATAAAAAAGTTTTAATGTATGGCCAATTAATATTGTTAAAGGCAAATTGACAGTGTACGAGTATAACAAATATATCAACACGTCACTAGATTCAAGAGAAATATTTGTGTATACTGAAGCTGTTAAGTTGAACTATTTGCCAAGATGTTGGCAAAAGCCTTCTAGAACTATAAATAAAATAAAAATGAAAATAAAAATGAAAAGAACGAAATTAGCACTCAAAATCAATCCTCGTTGCAAATAGGAGGAAATTCCTTCATTTCTAAAGAAATTTTTAATATTAAAGTGTGACGGAAATATTTGTTCATATATGACTTGTAATTCTGTTTGGCATCCACTTACAGGTACCATACAAAGTCGTAAGTGACCAGACTGTTATCGCAAAGTGCCCTATATTCCCACACTTTAATGAACCAAAATTAAGACTCATTACTCTTCCTGTAAGGAATTATATGGGAATATGGAATTTTTTGTTAAATTTGAATTTAACAAAATTGGAATTTTTTGTTCAGATGGTATGATCCTGCCCGATATGAAACAAACAAAACATTTTTAAATATTTCCGAAAAGAATCCCGCAATTTCCGGAAATACCTGTGAATACAATTTTTGGTAAATTACTTTGTGTCTTCGTTGTTTGTGGATATCTGGTAGCTAGTTTTGAAACATTTATTTCAAATACCTATATATGTGGATATAAATTTTCACTCAAACAGTTGAAAAAAATGCATATTTTTTCTTCAAAATTATTACATATTTGGAACAAGTTGTGACCGTCGTTATAACATCTATTAAGACAGTTTGGTTTTTAAGAGTATTTTAATCATTGAAGAGTATTTCTAAATTTAAATACATTCATGCACAACTTTTTCCGCAGTCGACGAAATAGTAATGATACTTTTTCCAAAAGTTGTTTCAAAAATACGTTATTTTTCACAAATTTTGCATTGAGGCTTCAGACATTTTTAACATGCAAAATTTATTGTACTACTTTCACAGCTCGCGTGAAATTTTATTGCGGTGATTACGAATACTTTTTGTTTTAGAATAGACAAAAAACTGCCAACAAGTTAGAGTAAAATGTAAAAAAAGTATTCTAAATAGCGTACCTCTCAAGCTATAAGAGATAACAGCGACATATACATATAAAGGGTGATTTTTTAATCGCAGTTTTCTAAAAATCGAATACAACACTCAAATTTGCATCACATGTTAAAATTATTTTTTGGAATCTATAAATTGGTCTTTGCCATTTAATTTTTAAAGATAATTTCATGTAAATGTTGTCCGCGGCTCCGTCTTTAAATGTGCATTCGGAAGGTTCAATTTTTCGTCACTTTTTCGAGCATTTCGGCCTGTACTCCACGAATAACGCGTGTTATGTTATCCTGTACTCGTAAGGCTTCAATAGTGTTCGGCTTGTCCACATAGACTAACGACTTGACATAAATCCGCAAGAAATAATCAAGAGGCATTAAATCGCAAGATTATGGGGGCCAACTTACAGGGCCAAATCGAGAGATAACCAGCTCACCAAATTCATTCCTCAACAGATGAAACCAGATGTCAACCAAGTTCAACTCAGCCAATTGGGGCAAAAAAAAAACCGTGAATCATCGCTTGTCGTCTTGAAGAAAAATGGATCGATGATGCCACCAGCCCATAAACCACACTAGACTGTCGTTTTTTCGGGATGCATCGGTAGTTCATGTATGGCATGTGACTGTTCATCACTTCAGATGCGACAGTTTTGCTTGTTTACGTATCCATTCAACAAGAAATGAGTTTCATCGCTGAACACAATTTTTGGATAAAACAGCGGATTTTCATTGAGCTTTTGTAAGGCCCATTCACCAAAAATTAGACGTTGTGGTAGGTCATTCCGCTTCAATCCTTGCGTGAGTTGAATTTTATAGGCTTTCAAACCCAAATCGAATTTTCCTTGTGGTTGAGTAATACATGTCCAATCGCTGAGAACGGCGACGAATTGACATTTCACGATCGTCATTAACACTGGTCGCTATGGCTGCAATATTTTCTTCGGTACGCACTTCACGCATACGAGTCGATGGTTTTATGTCCGACAAGGTAAATTTGGTGCGAAATTTGGAGATAACAGCACAAATTATTGATTCAGCAGGTCGATTATGACGACCACAAAATGGTCGTATCAAACGATGCACATTTGTCACAGAGCACGAATTTTGATAATAAATTTCAACGATTTGCAGTCGTTGCTCGTTTGGTAGTCTTTCCATGATTAAATGGCAGAGTATACTGTACACTTTTCACTTTGACAGATGACGTTTGGGCGTCAACTAGTGCTGCCAACCTAAAAAACTTAAATCTTAAAAAATCACATCTTTTTTTTAGATTTTTTCTTTTTACTTGCAACGGTCGCGCAGTGTGACGAAACAAATAATTTTATACATCTCAGTGCTTGAGAAATCTGAAATAAATTTTCGCATTTTTTGGTCAATGATGTTTATATTGTCGACGTATGCGTACCAGTCATCTTTACTGCAACTTCCCTACATAAGTTTGTTGAAGAGGAAAAGTTGAATTTTCGATATTTTCAAAAAAATAAAATTACCATTTTTTTATTAATTGAGAATAAGAATTTGGTAGATAAATGAAGGAATCTTTTTGCCTCCTAGAGTTTTTAATAGTAACGCTCTAGTTGTAAGTTGAATTGGAACGTAATCCACTACACTGTCGACCTCAATCCGCAAGGAGGGATGTATATTGGGATTTTCCAAGTAGGCGCCTTGTCCACTTGTTACGTTACCAATATATATTTCGGCATTTTTGTGTTTTTAAAACTCATCCTTGTCATTTTGTTTTGCAATTCCTGACGCTGGCTGTACATGCATTTATATTAGTCAAGGTGTGTTGTCGTGCTGTGTATTTACATAGATTTAAACACGTGGGTGCAGATGCTCATTCGTATGCTGTTCGAAACACATTCGTGCAATCGCACTCATACATACCTAACATCATATTTAAGTTTTATCACAAACGTGCAGTTTATTGTTATATACTCGTGCATTTGAGTTTGTTCATGTCTTTTCGTCTTCCGGTACATATGTTAAGGCGAATGTTCGGATAACTTTGTAGATGTGCCGCTACGCTTTCAGAGGTGATTTATAATTTTATGCATTTTACACCCTTTTGTTAAGGCGAATTAACCTTTGCAATTTTTATGGCAAATGCAAACATTGTAATGTAGTTGTATTTGCTAGCAACCAAGTGCTGGAAGATTGACGAAGTAACAAATTTGGAAACTGAAGAGACTACAGGTACGATTTTATTGTTATTATGTGTCTTCTAACGAAGTTAAATACAATTTTAGTGAAAGGTAGTGGAAAACTGTAAGTATTTAATGGCACTTTAAGAATATGTTTAATTTGTATCAATTTGACGATTTCTTTTTTTTTTGCTATTTGGGGTGCGTGTAGTTAAATAAATGAAAAACGTAAAACGTAAACGTAACGTAAAACAATGTAATGAGATCTCTTATGTGCGCAACGTATCACGGACAGCGGATAATGTGATCGACAAAACATTTAACTATTAATCTCTAACACATAATGATGTACGAATAATAAAGGATAAGAAACAAAAGTAGACGTCATTTTTTTGATATGAAATGTAATTTATAGATATGAAATGACATGTAAAGTCATAATAATTTATTGAATATCCAATGAACAACAAATCATGGTTTGGTTTAAACCTCCATATAGGTGTTTTTAATAATTTTACATCAACGCACATAATAAAAATATTATAACTTTGTCACTATCTCTATTGAGACGATACAGCTGTTCTTGCCACTGATGTCAACCCGGATCAAGCATCTAGAAAATTGTAAAAACATCTCGATACCATATCAAAATGGCTGCAGAAATAGAGAATGTAGAGAAACGAAATCGGTTCAGGTAACGTTTACACTTCGGAGAGGATGTTGTCCTCCCGTGTCTATTAATAATGTTGAAATACCTTAGGCAAATGATGCAAAGTACCTGGGCATTTATTTGGACAGAACACTGACTTGGAGAAAGCATATATTTACAAAAAGACTGACCTTGGGGCTCAAACTAAGATCCTTAAATTGGCTTTTGAATAGTAAATCCAAATTATCCCTAGATAACAAATTAAAAGTCTATAAATGTGTCTCAAAGCCCGTATGGACATATGGAATCCAGTTATGGGGGACTGCAGCAAACTCCAACCTTGAAATATTTCAACGCTTTCAGTCCAAAGTACTGCGAACCATTACCGGTGCACCCAGATACTTCCCGAACAAACAATTGCACAGAGAATTGAAAATACCCTTCATTGGGGAAGAAGTCCAAAAATACTCCGCTAGATACATAAGTCGTATTCAACCACATCCAAATCAACTGGCGTCCAATCTGATGAGCGAAACACCATTATTTACCAGACTAAGGACCACACAGGACCTGGCTACTCAGGACGAATATAGCAGTAGGGACACTCAAGGAAGTGTTCCCGAATAGAAATAAAATTTTAGTATATAAGAGTATGTAGGTCAATGTAAACATTACTGAATGTCCAAGGACAGATTGTAATAAATACAGAATTAAAAAAAAAAAAATAATTATCTCTGTCTGGCTGACTAGTTCGCCGGCTGCACCAATTCTAATGGAGAAGCTTAATGCTTCATCAAATCGTATCAAGATGTAACAAGTTGCCCCTTGTGATATATCCCACACAAATTGACTGAGTTTCAGAAGCTCAAATTTTCCCTGTAACCCCCAGTTAGTAGACTGCAACAAACCACATTTTTATTACTTCACCTTAAGGAATTACATCAAATTGTGCATATAATTTAAAATTATGATTCAAATTGTTGATAAAAGTTGATATGGTCAAAAGTTATTTGATATATGATATGATACGGTCAAAAATGTAACAATCAAAAGGAAGCGTCTACAGTACCAAGTATTTTTTGAACAGATGTATCGATCTCAGGTTGATCGAGCTTTTGAACAGCATAACTGTCGCAAATCTTGATGGAACTTCTTGGCATAGCCTAAAATTTGTCACATTATATCCGGGGATAGTAAATAGGCTATGTCGACCCACCAATTGCGTTAAATGGAGACAAATTCGCACATGTCATATGTTTCCTGAAGTAATTTCTAGCAACGGGAACAGAGAACATTGCCGCGCTCTTGTGGTACCTGCCATGCAAATTGATTTATTTTTTATTAATTTTTTTTTTTTAATTTTTTTTTATTATTAATTTTTCCAATGTAATTCCTACTGCTTAGACTGCAGTTACACATTTTTTTTACTCTTAGTGAATCCCATACAGATTCATTAACTTTACCCACATATCCCTCAATTCATACCTTTCATTCAATTGTATTAAATTCAGCATAATTTTGCACGCATCAGTCATTTACCACAATTAGCTCAGCGAATGAAAATAGGATAGATTATCACGTCCCTTAGAGTACCGCTCATATAAATTGGCCGATTTAGCATAAATCAATCCTCCTTTTATAAGCAAAATTCGGTGATCGTGTTTTAATTCTGTGTATTTGTTTTTACTTTAATCTAGAGAATTACTCTTCTGACGTCCCTCTCACTTTCGCATTCTAGTAAAAGACGGTCCCAAAACTAGTCGACCTTGCAAAGGAGACAGAAAAAAGTTGGAAAAAATATTCTTTAATTTTCAACAATCTTCTTTTAGCTCAACACATTTTGCCTGCGATATTCAATAGCTTGTATATTCTGTTTATCGTAAGAACTATCAATGTGTTGATCCAAACGTCAAGCAATAAAAATAATCCCATACACGTCCCAAAAAACAGACGCCATGACCAACGCAAAAATTCGGCTTTATTGCGGTGAAACATTCAAACAAACCAGACACTCTACTGAAATATATTCATGACGCTGTTTTTGCTCTATTGAAAGGCTACCATTTCAGCTGATGAGCATCTAATACCATTTTGTGGGTTTTTTTTTTTTTTTTTTTTTTTTTTTTTTATTATTACAAATGTTTATTATTAAACTGTACAGTACTGTAGAATAATAATATATATATTAATATAAGTTTTAACAAGTTACGCCCCAGCGTCTAAAATAGACATTATAGAGGCAAGTTGGCAGTGAAATTCAATATCTTTTACAATTACGTTACAGAAAAATAAAAAAAAAAATTATTAAAAATTTTAAAAATTAATTCAAATTTAGTATACAAACAAAAGTTTAAATAAGAATTCCTTCAACATTCTGCAATAAGTAATTTTTTTGTTTTGGTTTTTTTTTGGTTTTTTTGGTTTTTTTTGGTTTTCTTAACCATTTTTGGCATGGACATCTCAATTGGTCGACCACTACAGTGTTCATTTTGGCTGCTCGTACGGCCGCGTTTAAATTTTGCTGCCCAATATTTTGTAGTTGTAAATGAAGGAACAGAATTTCCCATAGTAGAATCTAGCTCGGCTTTAACATTGAGACCTTCCAAATGGAAATATAGAATATAGAATTTTTGTCATGTCTACAAATTCACTGAGATCGTTTATTTTTAATGACTCAAATAAAAACACTAGTCCTGTAAAATAATGTGGGCCATCATCGAGGATCAGGCTTTCAAGATACTATCACAACTTAATGTGACGAACTGGAAAATGAGATCAGAGAACGAAAGCGCTAGGGATTATTTTCTACGTGTTTACTCTTGTCATCACATAAGTATGTAAGCAAGTATCGTAAATATGTAAACAAGTACATTGTAAAATAAAATTTTATATATATAGCTCAAAAAGTTCTTCTTCTTCTTCGGTGGCGATTGGAATAGACATCCGTATCTATTATACTCCTCCAATTCGCCCTACCAAGGTTCGATAATATTTCAAAAGCCTGGTCCTTCCAACGGAGTTTTGGTCGCCCACATGACCCAGCCAACGCAATCGTAGTGTATTAAAGCGTTTTACCACGCCGATGTCGGCATATAGCTCATACCATATATTTGTTCATGCCATATTTTTTTTTGGAGTATTTCTTATCTGCTTGCTTCATAACCCAGGATTCTGCGCCATATAACAAGACAGGTAGAACCAACGTCTGATACAGTCGAATTTTTGTTGTTGTAACGTCTGTTAGCAAGCAATACCCTTTTCTTTATATCCATGCTGACATCAGTCGTTTTGTTTACAGCGGAACCGAGGTATATGAATTCTTTCACCACTTCAAAATTATAGTTGCCAATTTTCACACAACGTCCCAAATGGGTAGACTCTTTGTTCGTTGAAACCATTAACTTTTTTTGTCCTCGTTTATCACCAGATCTATTTTCGCTGCTTCCTTATTAATGCTTGAGAAGACTGCAGTAACATCTCGCAGTTTTATGCCAATTATGTCATATGCGAGTAACATATGGCTTTTATTAAAGATGGTATAAGTCGTGTTAACTGCAGCTTTCCTCATTATCATCTCCAACAGTATGTTGAAGAGGTCGCACGATAGACTATCGCCCCGCCTAAATCCTCGTTCGGTGTAAAAAGGCTCGCTAAGGTCTTTGCATATCCTTATTAAAGACTTCGTGTCAGTCAACGTCATCCTACAAAGACGTATAAGCATCGTAGTAATTACAAACTCGGACATGGCCTCATACAGTTTTTGCCGTATCGGGTTATCGAAGACAGCTTTATAATCGGCGAAAAGATGGTACGTGTCAATCAGTTTGTCTTGGGTCTTCTCCAGAATTTGTCGGTCAGTTGTTGATTTACTGGTCTAAAGTCACACTGGTAAGGTCCAATCAGGTGAGTTAGAATCGGTTTCAGTCTTTCATATATCACACTCGACAGGACCTTATAAGCAATAGGTAAAAGACTGATACCACGATATTTTTACAAACACTTGGATCGTCTTTTTTAAACAAATTCCAATCATCGATAATGTTTCCTCGAGCCAAATCTTATTTAGAAACTGACGCAGGCTGTTCATCAGCTCATCGCCACCAGTTTTAAGCAGCTCTGCTGGCAGGACATCAGCGCCCGCAGCTTTGTTGTTTTAAACCGCAGTACTGCTGTTCTGATCTCTGTTTGGCTTGGAGTTACGCAATTTATGCTATCATCGATAATTGTGATGATTTCCTCACTAACTGAAAATGATCTCTCCATAGTTGCAGCACATTCTGGGTATCTGTGACCAGATTTCCCTCGCTGCCATTGCACGTGGGGGGCCCTGTTCCATACCCTGTAATTCTTTTGGTAGAATTTCCGGGCTAGCTCCCTATCCCTGAACCTTTCTATTTCTTCAAACTCGAAAAGTATGTTTACTTAATTTAGACACACAATATTAAAATAACTCTATGTTCATAAAAAACAAAACTCCATGTGCATTCGATTGCAATTTTTTTTCCTTTCATCAAAAAGATGAGATTGTGAAAAACTCCTACTCACTATTCGATATTCAAGTTCGCGGCTTTTTGTTTGGCGGCTATAGTAAATACTACAATTTCTAAGTTGATTGGACGACGTTCACATTTCTTTAGACTTGACAATGCCTAACAGTCTGCCACAAATAGCCTGGGACTGTAAAAGAATTATATCGGTCAACTCCTTCTGGTACCCCTCATGCAAATTCACCGATATTCCCAAATTTAATTTTTCTCTGTAACTCCTAATTCGAAGGCTGCATCGATTTGAAGTTTCACTGATCGTCTTAACATTTTATTGATCGATTAACCAGATTTCCTGTAGTATATCCCATGCAAATGACCGATTTGAACCATATATTCTTAGTTTCACATCATCTACCCGGTTACGAATATAATATCGGTTAAGGGTTTGCTAAGGTAGAGTCCTCGACTAAAAATACCATGCTCTTTCTGGCCACTCACATATAAATTATCCGATTTTCCCAAATTCAATACCTTCTCATTTGTAGACTGCAGCAGCATAAATTTTTGTTCATTGTCTTGTGTTATAAAATCTGAAGTTGAGCAAATACGCCAAGTCACCACGCCTCCTCTAGTAGCCGCCATAAAAATGGCTGACTTAACTCAAATAATCTTAGCCTCATGTCTTCAAAGTTGTTGCAGTGAATTCAGTCAAATTCGCTGTACCTCATTCGTTTGATAAATTCAGTTCAAAGATTTCAAATGTACTGCGGCACCATGCCCGCTTGGGTGGTTCCAACACAAATTGACCGATTCAGTGAAATTTAACTTTCCCTTCGTAAACACTAATGTACAGATTGAAGTAACTTGTATTTTTGTTGGTAGCGTTTTGTACTGCTTGGTGTGGTCTAAAAAAAAGACCGGGAAAAACGTCGTTTTTGGTACCTCCCATACAGTTTAATCGGTTTAACAAAAGTGGATAACTCCTTTATAAAGCATCAGCGTAAGCTTCCTTAAATTATAATTTTGTTTGTTTTATTTTGGAGTATTTCCGGGTAATATTTGGTAAAACTGTATTGTTCATCACTCTTTTTCTGAACTACAGGCTGGCATACCAATTGCGCTACAACAAGAAATTCAGATAACTCTTTTTTAATCAATGTATTTAATTTTATTTCATACTAGCTGACCCGGCAAACGTTGTTTTGCCTTCAAATAAATAACAGCGCCACATATAGGCTGGTATGTTTGTCACCTACCATTATTTGATTCAATGTTAATGTGGTAAAAAAATTAATTGCAAAAATCTCATCTCCAACGCCATCTATCACTTCAAATAAAACCTTTTAAACCTTCCGGAATTCTCTACCAATAATTTAAGACCAAAATGAGCCAAATCGGTCCAACCGTTCTCGAGCTTTAGCGAGACGAACGCACAGCAATTGATTTTTATATATATAGATAGATAGATTTTTGTTGTACAGAAAATTCAATTATTCAATTATTCAATTCAATTTGAAAATGATAGACGATAAATGATCTCCAGGCTTATTCACGCATATGCGACAGCTGATCAGGAAATTATTCATTGCGGGATGGGCTCAATTATTGTTTTAATATTTTAATGGACTGCTTCAATTCAGTCAAATTCCTTGGTTTCGTTTCATACAACTCTTGCTTGACATAATCCCATAAAAAAGTCAGGTTCAGCCAGGTCAGGTGACTTGGAGTGGAGTTTCTGCCTATTAGTTTATTTCGGCAAAAACAACTCCTTCAACATCTTTAAATAACGATCCCCATTAACAGTTGACAGTAGCACGATTCGTGCGCCACCCTTTATTGAATGTTCAGCCAAAAATGAAAAAAAAGATCTTTTAATGTTAATGTATTAGTATGCGTGAAATGAACCTGCAAATAGAACTTTTTTCAGCGTAACTGTCCTACCAATGTATCATAATTTGGTTTTGTTGTTTGTGGACAAATTCGGTTCAAGTATTTGCATATGCAAACGAACAGAATTATCATACGTATGCATGATGATAAATAAAATCCAATTCGGTTCGTTCAATTTCTGTCACATATTGGTCTGATATTAATGTAGGATTTTATTCAGAGTGGTGACAACTTAATAATCACGTATACATTGCATTAGAGATTTATGGTTAGTTTCGCCGTGGTGCGGTACATGATGGTAAATTGCTCTTGATTTGAGAGCAATAACCTCTCAAAGATATGCCTTGGTTGCATAAACTTGAACGTGTTCTTTACTTCCTCGTCGCTATGGAAATTTAAGTTCTTCAAGTGGTTACTCAGACTGCGAAATAGCTGATTGTCGGGCGGGGCGAAGTACGATGAGTGAGGTAAAACTTCCCACCCAAGCTCTGACAGTTTCTGACGTGTCCGCAAGGCAATGTGAGGGCCTACGTTGTCATGATGGAAGGTGACGTCTCCCCGATTGATGAGCCTCGTCCGTTTCTCTTTTAATGCCGCCTTAAATTTATCTAATTGTGCGATATACTGGTCCGCATTCATCGTTTGGTTTGTTGGGAGAAGCTCAAAAACGACTACTCTTTTGACATCCCACCAAATTGGTAACATCACCTTCCTGGGGTCAAGGCCCGCTTTAGAGGCGTATTGAGCAGGTTCATTTGGTTTCCCACATGGTCTTTTCCGCGTTACATTGTTGTAGACTATCCATTTTTCATTCCCTGTTATGAGGTTCTTCAGAAATACTGTATTGTTATTTCCTAACGCAGACGTCAAAGCGATTCAGGCGGTTGGCCCACACATCGAGGTTGCTCGCAAATCCGAGCTCTTTTAAGACCCCGTGAACCGTTGAGGCTGATTTTTTGAATATTTCAGCTATTTCCCCAACTGTTGCACGGGAGTTAACAAAAACTAAATCTCTCACCTCCTCGGAAATAATTTCGTTTGGTTATCCTGATATGGGAGCGTCCGTTACAGAGAAGTCGCCCATAGAAAATCGTTCAAACCGTTTCTGGCAAGTTCTTTCATCTGGTCCGTTGTCTTCATAAACAGTCTATTTCTCGGCTTCAGCAGCCGTTTTTTTTTTTCGGAAATAATAATAATGTCCACTTTTTAAAAATTTTTCTTTAAAACGCTATAACCACTCTCAACTACAACGAAAACACTAATAAGCCACAATAAAAAGTTTAGAGAAGAAGTGGGAGGAAGTAATGATAGTGATTTAAGGAACTCTACGTCATGAGAAGTTATGTATGGTAAACTAACGAATTAACCGAACAGACTTTCCGAACAACCCGATATAAACACATCAATTATTTTTTTCAATTATTATTTTTTTATGTTGGTTCACTCGTCTCGAAGATATGTTGACGGTTTTATTTATACAGCATGTTTAGTTTGTTTGTGAGAGGCATAAATAAGACAAGTGTTTTCCGTGTTCGGCGATTTTCTGCTATCGAAAAAAATGCATCAAAGAAGTTGTGTCAAATTTTGTGTAAAAAATGGAATTAAGTGCTCAAAAACACTTGAAATGTTGACAGTGGCATACGGTGAGAGTACTCTGGTGCAACCTTTTCACAGAAGGTCAAGAAAATGTGAATGACGACGCTCGCTCTGGACGCATCAGCACATAAACAACCGATGAAAATGTTGAGAAAGTGAAAAAAATTGTTATGGAGAATTAACGAATCACAATTAGAAAATGTTGGTGAGTATGTTGGCATATCGGTTGGCTCATGTTATGCAATATTTTCGGAAATTTTGGGCATGAAGCGTGTGGCAGCGAAGTTCGTTCCAAAATTGATGAATTTTGACAAAAAACAACGTCGCATGAGCATCGCTCAAGAATTGTTGAATGACGTCAACGATGATGCAGATTTGCTAAAAAGGGTCATAACTGGTGACGAATCAGGGGTATATGGTTATGACATCGAAATCAAAGCCCAAGCGTCCCAATGGAAGAGTCCAGGAGAGCCCAGACCGAGAAAAGCACGCAAAGTTCGATCAAATGTCAAGGTTTTGCTCACTGTTTTCTGCGATTACCATGACGTAGTGCATCAGGAGTACTTACCACAGGGTCGTACGGTAAATAAGGAGTATTACGTTAAAGTTATGCGCCGTTTGCGAGAAGCAATACGAAAAAAGCACCCGAAATTTTGGAAAAAAAATTCATGGCTTTTGCATTATGATAATGCACCTGCTTACTCATTCTTGCTTGTGAGAGATTATTTGGCCAAAAACAATACCGTTATCATGCCTAGGTCACTGTATTCAGCAGATTTGGAACTGCTTCCAGGATTGGAAAAAACGCTGGCACAAGTGTATTATATCTGAGGGGTACTTTGAAGGAGATAACATAGAAATTGATGAATAAATAAATAATTTTTTTAGAAAAATAAAACCCTTATGTTTTGAACACATCTCGTATTATTTCGTACTTAAAAAACTAGTCAAACAGTCTTGTGACTTGTCTAGAGCAAACACGTTACATTTGAAACTTTTCTTTTAAGGAAGTGGAAAACCTAAGCCAGATGGTGGAAAACGTGAATAGTGTTTCTTATGCCGGTACTATAATAACGAGCAATCATAAGAAGTTTTGTTACCTTCGATTTCACTTCTGATGAAAATATCGAAAAAATAATGAAAATTTTCAAGTCTGGCCATCATCGGTTGCTTGTTTGGAAATAAGATCCATATAGGTATGGATGTCACTCGCAACAAAATCGACCCATTTCTGACGAGGATGGTAGTGAAGAAAATCAACTCACTTACGACAATGTTAAGCAAAAGTAGTCATGGTCGACAATCTAGGCAAAATTAACAGTCACGAAGGTTTTGCTGTGTATTTGTATTTGGCTGGATTGGCAGGGAATCATCTACTGGTAGGCAAAATTTCTCAATTGTTTTGTAAATTTATAGAACCTTAAAATGGAGATGATGTTCGAGAAATCACAAATAGTTAAGTGCACTGAAGATTGTATTTTGGCAAATACTAAAATGCCTATCCGTCTAGCCAGTTGTGACAATATAATCAATTTCGAAAATATTCGAATTATATTCTATTAGCAATAATAAATAATTGCTAATAGAAAAACGATCTTGAACCGAATTAAGAATCAAAATTATATTACATTGGTGACCGCCAACAAATTCAAAAATTAACATAAAAAATTAAATTCAAAAATTGATCAATTTGTATGAGAGGTACCAGAAAGGGCGTAGTTAGTCGATCAATTTTTTCAAATTCTATCGAGAATTACAAACCCATTCAATGGACAAAAATTCAACTTATTCCAGTTTACAAATGTGGGATAGCAGAGGCAAAATTGTATTTCTAAAATTCGGTCATTTTATATGACAGATACAAGAAGTGGTGTGTCGATACAGAGTATATTCAATACTCATTTATGATCTGGTGAAATATTTGGCTTTTGATAACTTTGGTAAATATGGGTATATATTCGTACACTAATCTATGGGTAAGTATTTGTGAAAATTCGTACATTTTGGGGAGTTGCCACTAAGAAAAAGGGGACAAAAATGGTACCGTAGTATACTGCAAATGGCTGAGACTATTTATAATGTTCAACCGTACTACACTTTTACAGTGCAGGCACGTAAGACAAACAGATTTTTCGAAACCAGTGCTTTAAGGGCACAACCAGGAGGAGAGCAGACAAAAATGTTTCCATCGCTAAAAAAAATAAACGGCTTAAACCAACACCATTGAATTGTGGTGTACATTCATCTCCTTGAGAGAAATGAAAGTTTTTCTTTAAGTTTATGCATACCCAAGTGAACTATCCTCTTTCTTCATTCTTCACATCTTCATTCTTCAAGATGTAGATTTTTCGACTTCACGACTGTTTTTAATGTAAGAAAAATTGACCAATAAATGTACGAAAGGTCGATTTTCCACATTGTTAAATATAAGAAAGGTCGAAAAAAGGTCCACCTTTCGACTACAATAAAAAAGGGTGGAGGTTACCAAAATAGAAACATTTTTAATGTCATATTTTTAATTAAACTTAATGTTTCATTTAATTTCATTTAAGCCAATTTCACAGCTGGTCAGCTATTATTTTAACACCAAAAACCCTTTTTCAGAAGAAACTGAGATAGTAGTGGTGGATAAAACCATGGATATACATTTTATGGCCTGACAGAAGGAAAATTGACTAGAATCATCTGTTCTACTTGCATTTGTGTGAATAGAAAACACGGGACGCAAAAATATAAAGTTATCCATTTAGTGGTTTCTAAACGCTGGTCTGACAAAGCTGTCAACTGCTAAATATCTGTCCCCTGAAGTACTATTTATTTAGTGAAAGGTTCGCCATCTACGAATATGGATCACTTGACAACCGAAGAATGCATGAAAATGGTTAAAACTTATTACAAAAGTGGTGATTCAAACGTAATTCATGGACCAATTTTGGCTTTATTGTATGACAAATTTCTAGGACGCATAATTTCACGTTATGCGACGTCAATTGACCACAAAGATCGTGCGATTTGATGCGTTAAATTTTTTGCTAGGCCTACGTCAAAGAGCGTGTTTATGCGGATAATCTCCAAATGTTGTAGCATTTGAAAATCAACATTCGTCTAGTTATCGTCGAGACAACATTCGAAATCTACGAAAAAGGGGTCGAAAGCTACCCAATGATATTGCATTTGGTAATGGCAAGGTCCAAGCATTATGAAATAAAAGTTTCATTGAAATCATAGCCTTATGTGTGGTTTGTTTAACTTTACGTTTGTGATTATTCCCAGAATCCGTGTTTGCAAATTCTTAGATATAAATCCTAAATTTATTATCTCCACTGCTGTTTTTTATATTTGATAATTCTCTTGTCTCAGAATGAAAGAAGAGCACGCTGCCACACCTTTTATAGAGGCTCTCATGCAAATTGGTCGATTTCCAGAAATTCAATCAATCCTCTGTAATTTCTTATAATTTTTTATAAGCCCGGAGATAAATGTATGAAGTAGTAGCGTCACTTCTGGCACTTCCCTGCTTTAATTAACTTATTCTTGCTTCCATATCTTTCAATCAATTTTACCAAACTCGGCCTAATTTGGCACATATCTTGCATTTGGTAAATTAAGTACAAAGTGGAACTGCTGGTCAGCCAGACCGTGTGCCATCGAACAGAACAAGTGATAATCGTTCGGCGCAACATCTGGGGAAAATGGCGGATGGGGCAAGCCTTCCCATTTCAGCGTTTCCAGGTAGGTTTTAACGGGCTTAGCCACGTGAGGTTGAGCGTTGCCATGCTGAATAATCACCTTTTCGTGCCTCTCCGCGAATTGTGGGCGTTTCTCGTGCAGAACTCAACTCAATCGCATTAATTGAAGTTGATACTGATCCCCATTGATGGTTTTGCTTGATTTCGAAAGCTCGTAATAATTAACACCGACCTGGTCTCACCAAATGCAGAGCATAACCTTCGGCCGACGCATCGACGTAGAAGCATGACCCCCTGATTTTCTTTTCTTGGAAACCCCTCCTTTTTTGCCGCTGAACCAGTTGTCCGCAATCGAAAAACTACGCTGAACGTCCCTTGGCTTCAACTCGTAAGCAAGCCAAGTTCGTTGCTTTTGAATCATTGCCAACGCATGCAATCGCTTGGTAATGGCTTGACGGGTAACTCCTAATGCTGGAGTAAGCTCTAATTGCGTTTCACATGGATCCCCATCAAGCAATGCCGTCAATTCAGTGTCTTCGACGGTCGTCAACATCAAAATCACCGTCTATAAAGGAACTAAACTCGACACGTTGTTTCACTTAAAACAGCATCTACGTAAACGTTTTGAAGCTTTCGATGAGCTTCAGCCGCCGTTCGATTGAAAGAAGAAAATCAATACTTTCTGCATATGACGGTTATTTGGCACAAAATTCGCACAATCAAGAGAATATGACGTCAAAAGAAAATCACTATTGTGTCGAAGCGATATGTTTACTATATGCCTAAGCTCAGCTCATGACTTTTAAGTTATTGGCAGAATCGACTAGCACTTACAGCTGGCGCCATCTATTGACAAACTGCGGGAACAGCGCATCTAATATTTTCCGCAGTAATTCACAATTCTTAGTTTGAATTATATTGCGTTATAATACTATTCAGAATATGAAAAAATTTTCGGAATGACCATGCCCTTATAAGACATTTATATTCATAGATTCATACCTTTTATTTAACTGCATCATATTCAGTATAATTGAACACGCTTAAGGAATTCAATTTTTTACAATATAAACCGACTTAACAGAACACGCAATTTTCCTCCTTTTGGTATGCCTTAATTGACAATATTTTTATGCCTTCGCCCGAAGGAATGACGTTACATATCATTTATTATAATATGAACAAATCAATTTATCGCGTCCCTTCTGGCACCTCTTACGCTTATGCAGCAACGCAAAAAGATGTTGAGTAAAGGTATATGTAAGTCATTCCACTTGACAAGATGTAATAAATCCTAATTTTGCTCCATTATGGTATTTCGCTTTGTAAGTTAACACATAGATTTATATTTAAAGCGATTGAAACAGGTGGTTGCCCATACAAAGCTAAATTGTTAATATTGGTAGAAATAGTATCAAATTTCCGCATAGAGGTCAGTTTAATAATTGAAATCTTGCAAATACATATACTTACTGATTCTAATATTCCATATTGATGCTACTGCAAAATTTTTAATATTTTATTAAAAACTATGTTTAACAGATATGGCAGCAAAATCGCAGCTAAGAGAAAAAGAAAATGGTCGACTTATACAACACAGAAGTCGATTTTTTTACTTTTCCCCCAACACAAAATTCGATTTCAATTTTCTAATTTTTCCTATAAAAAAATTTTAGTTTAAATTCTATTTATAGAAAACTAATTGGCATTTCTTTGTTCATAGTTTGATAGGAGCCACATCGTCGGCTCGTCGGCAGAGAGTGCATGAGCTAGCTAAAATGATAGGCATTTCAAAAAGTGCTATCCATTGTATATTGACCGAAGGTTTGAAGACGAGAAAGCTGTGCTTAAAATGGGTGCCGCGCTTGCCTTCTATAGAGCACAAATATCGTTTTAAAGATACTTCAGTGGAGTGTTAGGCGATGTTTCACCGCAATAAAGTTAAATTTTTACATCGATTTATTATCAAGGATGAGACGTGGGTCCACCACTTCACACCTTAGACAAAGGAACAGGAACATTTAAAGCAGTGGACTGAAATGGGACAATCGAGTCCAAAGTAGCCTAGATGCTTTCATTTGCAGGCAAGGTCATGTTGTCTATTTTTAGTAGGCGCATGGGATTATGTTTAGCTGATGAAATTATGGAAAAAAGGCCAATGCTTTATTTCACACATGCAGTATTGCGATGGCCAAAATTAATGAATTAAAGTTCGAATTGCTTCATCACGTTAACGCACTTTATTCTTCAGATTTAGCTCCCTCGGATTATTTTCATTTCCAGACTTAAAAAATGACTCGGTGGTGAAAGATTTGCCAACAATGAAGAGGTGAAGTCTGCGGTTGATAGTTATTTTAAGGAGTTTAACAGTTCTTACAACAAACAGGGTATAGAAGCTATTGAATATCACTGGAAAAAGTGTATCGAGGTAAAAGGAGATTATATTGAAAATTAAACAAAATTGTTTCCAACTTTTTTGTGTCCTCTTTGTTAGGTCGTCTAGTCCCAGGACCGCTCTCGTATATAATTTTGCCTTCTCTCACTTAACCGGATAACCAGTCATTTACATTTCTTGGAATTAACGTAGTAAGAAGATATTTGTAAGCCGGTGCTGCTTCTTTATGCATTCTGTTTTGTTCTGGCATCCCAAATTTCATAATTACATCGTCACGAGAAGACAGTGGTTGCAGGGGGTAAGTGGCTTAACTATTTTTTTTTTCTACACTCTCTATTGTACAACTCTTTTACTTTGTAGGATTTTTTTGAATTTTTTGCTTAAAAAAAAGGATGAAACCAGTACAGAAATTTCAGTCAGGTCAACGGATTTACTTATATCCTTTTTATGTATCCTTTTTTTTTGATATTATGGTGTGCTAGAAGACAGATTCGCAGTTATAAAAGTCTGAAGCTGGCACCATAAAATTTGTGCATGCATTTTATTATACGGCACTAGTGATCAGCAACAATATTCTGAAATTTTTTTAGGGGTTGGAAAACGGCGGGACAACAATTTTATTAAGCTAAAGTGGCCACTTTTATTGAGCAAATTCCAGTTTTGGTCCATGCCCGCTATTAAATGGATTTTCACAAATTGGCATTTTCTGGGTAGTACAAAAGATTAGGGAGGCAAACAAATTTCATCGTCTACACTAATGTGAAGCCGCGAATGTAAACCAAGCTGGATTAACTGAAAATTGAATTGTTTGGAAACTAGCTGGAAGGATGGGGGATAATTAATAAATTAATAAATTAGGTGCGTATCTATGAGTTAGAATAATGAGAATTGCTAAATATATCACAAATGAATTGAAATCATAATATTATACTATTTTCGCATACGGCAACCAACTAAGTGCAAGAATTAATATCCCCTTTCACTAAATATACAATGTAAGTAAAATGAAAACAGTACGGAAATTTCAGCCAGATGATCTGACTTAGATATGCCTTCACCCAACGTCTTTTAACGTTGCCACAAAAGTATGAGTGGCCTAAAATAAAGTATGTATATTAAAGGAAAAATTTTAAAATCTGACTTTCTGTAGTCCTATTTTTATGACTGTTTTGATTAAAACGTCCATTTTACATATGTGCTTCTCAAATAGGCGTGGCATTAGATGTGTTTTCTACAATATTGTATATAAAGCAATTGGATGAAATACACGAAACTAAGAATATGTAAGGAAAACATTTTGCATGGGTAGCACCAAACCGGTTGTGGTTATTCGGTCAATTTTTTTTTAAATTTTTTTTAAAGCAATATAATTGATTTAAATAACTTAGGGCAACAGATTGGAGATTAGAGCTGAAAATTTAATTTATATGGGAAGTATCAGCTTAGCAATCCCTTGATATGTACCGAATATGGTTGAATTCATTGGAATTGGTTAAAAGATTTGAGAGTAAGGATATATGAGTTAAATCTATTATTTGCTTGAAGATACCAAGCATGGGCTGATTATTTGATCGGTTTTCTTCAATTTTTACAAAGAATTATAAAACACTAGCTGATAATAATATATGCATATATTACCAAATCGGCGAACTTCTTTCCGCCTAACAGTCAATGAATGAGAAGATTTGTGATTTTTAAATTACTATTAAGTTGTTAAATTCAATTTTTTATTATATTAGTAATAAAATATATGGGAATTAGGAGGTTGTAATCTTAATTGAAGCACCCTGAGATATGTATACGATATTTTCATTTTGTTATCAGGCGCTAAAACAAACAAAACAGATGGCTTTCTGACTCGGGAACATGCCACGTATAATTGACCATGAGAAAAACATGTATTTTCTAAATTTAAGCCACAAACATTCAAGTATTGATCTTGTGATTCGTTAATCGTCATGGTGAATGCAAGACGAATTGGAAATTGAAGTCGTTTAAACTCAAAAGACATATCGGTTGGGATCAAAGCAGTCCTCGGATCACTTTGGTCATCAGTTTAGTTATCAACAAACACGTTCCCTTGCGTAGTTTTGGTTGGTTTATGTTTCGAAAAATTATTACTATCGAGCCAACCTTTAATCGTAAATTGTGCGGTGGTCCCCCAGGCACAACCAAACATTCAATAGGATAGTTGGTGACTTCATCTTCGATTGTTAGACAGTCAATAGATTTTAATGAATGAAGTGTGCCGTTGATTCCATTCTAAATTGCGAAGTTTAAGTCATCCGCATCTTTATTTATAGCTACAAAAACTGCTCGCTCACTCAAGCACTCGTTATTTTTATGGTAAGCAATTATGTTTGAGAATACTTTGTTGATAAGTTTGTCTTTCGATGAGACAACTTTACAGAAATTTTGGAGGAATTTAAATCAATTCGCTTGATTCGTCGACAGGAACTCGATCATTACCGAGAGTCAGCAATTGCTTAGAGAAGTATCCATCAGATGTATCATTCAGCAGTGCAACTCCCATGTTTGTTGTCAGCTCAAAGTTTCTTCACATAGCGCCATAGATTTAATGGTTCAAGGGCAAACGTTTATTTCATCGGCAACAGTTGATCTTGGAATTACTGGCAGTGTTTGGTGGAAATCGCCGAGCAGTAAAATCATTGCGCCTCCCAAACATATCGAGTCATTGTGTAGATCCTTCAATGTTCCATTAAGTGCTTCCAATGCGAGTTTATGCGCCATTGTGCATTCGCCCTAGAGGATGATTTTCGACGCTACTAAAACTTTGGCCATTACGAAGTGCTTTGCAACATTACATGTCGGTTTTTGAATAGTATGAAAATTGGACGGCATTTTTAATGCTGAATGAGCCGCGCTGCATCCTTCTATTAATATTGCTGCTATTCCAGAAGAAGCAACTGCAACCGTAATATTGAATCTCGCACGAACAATGGCTAAAATTACAGACATGAGGAATGTCTTACCAGAAAAAATAAACCACCATTTCTTTCATCAATTGCTTTTGTTAATGTGTCATAGATACGTATGCAGACCAAACTAACGATTTAAGAAGTTTCACTTCTACTGTGAACTTATGTCTGTAAGGCTCACTCATTTTTTATTGTTATTTCCTTTTATTGATGAATACCATATTATAATATTTATTATCCTACTCCCGACGAAAACAAATCATAAAATTTGGTCCAGCCGTTTTTGAGTTGTAAATGATGTAATTAAAACGACCTTGTTGTATATATATGGACTAGTATGAACCAAAATCTGGACAACCACAGCCTACTAATTAGAAATTACATTGAATTTCGGCTGTGGCATTGTGTTCCGTTTTTATTCTGGGACTCTATTGTGACAAACACTCCAACCACACCGTTTACCAAATTTGGCTAAGCCCAAATGTAACTGAATATGAATTTCAATGAATATGAAATAATTATAAAAATATAATATGTATGTTAAATCGATAGTTTGAATGGAAGTCACACCCCTGACGAATCCAAAATTATTCACATTTTGCCAAGAGTTATAAAAAATGTACTGGACAAAAACCAAGATCAATGCAGTTTACCGATGAGGAATGGTAGATAAATTGACTTTCAGAAAATAGTTCAACTTAAATGGGACGTATTTGAATAGGAGAACTGATATATCCCATTTAGAATTCTCGATTACAATCGGCTCAATGAAAATCCGTTGTTTTATCAAAAAATTGTGTTTAGCGATGAGGCTCATTTCTTGCTGAACGGATACCTAAACAAGCACTCCATACCTGTCGCATCTGGAGTGATAAACAGCCACAAGCCATACATGAATTACCGATGCATCCCGAAAAAACGACAGTCTGGTGTGGTTTATAGGCTGGTAGCATCATCGTTCCATTTTTCTTCGAAGACGGCCGTGGAAGAAACGTTACCGTCAACGGGGAGCCATATCAAGCCATGATACGCGATTTTGTTTTGCCCCAATTGGCTGAGTTGAACTTGGTTGGCATGTGGTTCCATCAGGGCGATGCAACATGCCACGCTGCTTGTGAAACAATGGATATGTTGAGGGATTAATTTGGTGAGCAGCTTGTCTCTCGATTTGACCCTGTGAGTTGGCCTCCAAGATCTTACGATTTAACGCCTCTTGATTATTTCTTGTGGGGTTATGTCAAGTCGTTAGTCTATGTGAAATTATCTTTAAAAATTAAATGGCAAAGACCAGTTTATCGATTCCAATACAAATTTTAATATTTGATGCAAATTTGAGTGTTTTATTCGATTTAAAAAAAAACTACAATTAAAAAGTCATCCTATACAATAGGTAATTTGGAGTAACTGGAAATAGTCACGCCTACTCTAAATAACTCTCTCAATTATTATTATTATTATTAGGCTGTGCCAGGTTTAAAGAAGTTCCCCAAGATTTACAGCAGCTATCGTGTTATCTACCTGTCTAACTGGTAGTCAGGCGGACGGATATCAATCAAAAGATTTAAAAATTCAGCTAACGCATTTGGGCAAAAGATACTTGGCAATTTAAACGCTACCTTTGATATTATTGCTTTATCAAATGACATGTGATTTTAAATAACCGCACAAGTCATAAAACTGCGCGAAAACAAAAACGGCTTTTAGAGAATATTTTCTGGCAGCCGAATTTCAACAACTTACATTAATTTTTTATCTCAAATATCGGATATCAAATAGCAAATCGAACACAATGTTACTCAGATATTTTCGAGTAGTAAAAAACTTGCATCAATAATTTTTCCAAAAATATGTTGACAGGATTATCTTCTGAATGGGAACAATCAATGATAAGACGTTCGGTTTTGTCATAAAAGATCCGTCCTGTTCACTAAATATGTTAAATCTCACATATCCCATTTTTGGGATCTAAAGGGAGTTAATATTTCGAAATCTACTGTTTCCGGTGTAGATTCCATTTCCCAGTTCTTGTTTAAAATCTGCTTTATTTAGCTGTCCCTAGTGAGATGAAAGCTTTCACATACGTACATATATGAACAGCACTCTACAAAGTGTTATTAACAAGGCGATTATTTCCAGTGTGAAACTCATATAGCCGCAATTCAGCTTAAATATACTGTACATTACAGTTTCGAAACCTGTGTAAATAAACGAATACATATACATAAATTTGTTCATATGCTTTAAAAAAAACGAGCGCCGAATATATGAAACATTAATTACTTGTATGTATTTATGATGAGATATCACATAAAATCCACACAATTTTCTGGTAATTCAATTCATTTTTATAACGTATCCTAAGGGAAAAATTAAAATAAGAGCTGTACAAAATCCACATAATCATGGGGAGCATTATTAACACGAATGGAAGCTGCCATAACACGCAGCGTATAGTCGCATCATCATAACCATCATAATCAGGTCAGAATTAAGTATCATTTGCATACAGAGTAGACAGACAGTTTGCAACAAAATACTGCAAGAGTTTGTGTAGAGACAAATATAGTTTTGAACGTAAAAAAAAATAAAAATATAAAATGTAGATTTTAGAAATGGTGGCACAAAGTTGGTACTGGCAAATTTAGCAACCAATGAGATGACAGATGACAAAAAATGCATTTATTTACAATGGAGAAGATACTACATAATTTCAATGGAAACTTCCGTTGGCCTTAGTTTTTGACCGTCTTTCTTTACCAATTTGCTACTTTTCACGTATACACGCGTATACTCGTACAAATTATATATAGGGTGGCGCAATAGAACGTGCATATTTAAAAAATAGATTAAAAAATAAATACAAAAGGTATGGTTAAAATAAATCTAAGGCATTGTAGAGTAATGAATGGAGTTTATTTTTTAAAAATAACATCATCTAAATGGTGACCCTCTCTACGACGGCACTCCTCTAACCGCAAACGAAAATTATTGGAAACTTTCTTCAGTAATACTGGTGTAATGGCTGCCATTTCATCACGGATATTCTCCTTGAGCTGAACAACGTTTCTTGGATTATTACTGTAGAATTTGTGTTTGAGGTATCCCCACAAAAAAGTCAAGAGGCGTCAAGTCTGGACTACGTGGGGGCCATGGGATATCACCTCGTTTCGAAATCAGTCTGCTAGGGAACATCTGCTTCACCACCGCCACGGAGTCATTTGATGTGTGACAGATAGCTCCATCTTGTTGGAACCAAGTTCTGGAATTCACTATTCTTGAACTTTCAATTTCTGGAGCCAAAAATCCGTCCAACATCTCAACATATGCTGTGAACTCAGACTCTTTCAATTCTTGTGTGAGTTCCAGCTTATATGGATACAGTTTAAGATCCAGTGTTAAAATTTGTTGCAAACTTCGTTGCGATAATTGTAAGACAGACGATCTCTTGCGAGTCGACATTTGTGGATTTCCTCGTACTGGCTCCATAACTCTCTCAACATTGTCTTCGGTCCTAGATGTTCTTGGGCGACCATTTGCTTGTGGTTTAAATGTTGAACCGGTCTCTTCAAACCGCTTTACCTATATTTTAATTAAATTAGCACTCGGAGCTTCACTAATTCGCCGTAGTCCATATTCAGCACAATATAGTCGCCTAGTAGCAATATATGAACGAGAGTTCTCGTAAAGCGAGCGCGACGCTTCCCGTCGAAGTGATTCATAGCGACTAAAACTCCATGAATCCGCCAACCCAACAATGTAGGAGATGTACCAGAAGAAGCGCGTTTGCTTGACTGAGTTCTCTCAAATTTTATCACGTTGCACAAATTAGAAGTTGCAAGGAAAAAAAAATTAAATTACAAGAAATCGGTTAAATCATATGGAACGCAACAAAAGTGACATGAAAAAGCGATTTATTTCCATTCTCAGGCCATATTTGAACAAAGTTTTAAGGAGATTTGCAGAATTTCACATAACTGGATAAGAGATATGATCATAAGTATACATATGTGGGTTAAATTTGCAGTAGTATGGAAGTTATTAGAAGGGGTACGGTCAACCGGTCGATGTTTTATAATTCCATCAAGCATTGTAGAACAATAATTGGGATGTGCAATTAATCGGTTAATCATGATGACTAATTCACATTTCGAATAATCAATTAATATGATTAATAGAATAATTTGAAATTTTGAATAATCCAAATGAAGATTAATCGATTAATCGAAAATGTAATTAAATCATAAAAAAAAAAAATAATAAAACAATTTCCTTCCATCTCATAAAGAAAGATGGGAGAGCTTTTCACATTTTTAAACTCACTCAACGGGACCTACAGTTTAAAGATGATTTCGAGCACCACAGTTTGAGAAGCATTGACAAGACTCGTCGATTATTTGGCTACTTGAAGTGTTCGTCAGACTCGGTGGCTGTATGTCGAGTTAAACCTGGGATTATGTGAACCATAGTCGCGTGTGCTAACTATTACGCCGCCGTTGATTCTTAGTGTCTGGCAAAATTTGGAAAAAAAATGACTAAGCAGCCAACTCCCATCTGATAGCTTTTTACTGTACCCACTAATTTTCAGGTAGCACAAAGTTAAATTTTTGCGAATTTAGTACATTACAATGCTTGGTAAAATGCGAAAATTTGAACGAACAACCTCGCCATTTGCTGTTACACCCAATGCAAATCGCCTAGTTTAACTCATAGATTCATATATTGCACTCAATTGTGTTGAATGCAGTACTGTGCATTATTTCGGAGAATTTGTTTATAACCATTTAATGAGTCACCATGCACTTTCTGGCACTCTACTACTTTTGCGCCAATGCAAAATGATATTGGGTTCAATCGAATGCAATTTCTGACCTAAATGTTATCCTTGCTCTTCCTGACTTTTTTAATTTACGATCCTTCCAACTACTTGTTGTTGTCTCTAAAATTGTGAACATAAAATGATTCTAAAGAATCTCCACAATCGAGATGTATAAGTGATATGCCACATTTCTAGCCATTTTCAACAGGTGCACAATGTCGATGATAAATCGGCTTAATCTGCTAAAAGTTAATAAAAATTCCTGAACAACTTAAGTAGTTTATGCACACAAAATACTCATGCTGCTTTGCATCACCAGTTTTTTCAATAGGTCCACCTTCCGAATTGCTGCCCCAGAAAAGATTTCATTTGCAACATCCAACAACAAATGAGATCATATTTCATTTGACTGTTTCGTTTCCTTGTTGTTTTTATGTTTAACTGCTGCATTCACTGTTTTTTGTTTACTTGACCCCTTGGATGGACTCAAGATATTTAAAAAAAAATATCGTAAAGAAACTGTACAAACACAAATAATAACAACCTACAAGTATCTGGTAGTTTTATTTGTGTACGACCAGTCAGTGAGAACAAGGCTCAACTTATAAACCGCCAAATGTTGCTGCCTGCTGGTTAGTTCATGTTGTCGGTGGTACAATTTGGCTAGTGTTGCTGGCTGCTTAACAAAGCGGATAAATCCACATGCAATTCCAAATGTTGTATCCTTTCTGAATACGTTTAAACTTATACACAGATAAACTCAAACACACTAATACCAATGCCAACACGTATGTATGTGCATTCAACACTAACAACAGATACGAAATTGCAGAAAAGTACTACTTTTGGTACCAATCAAAATTGCAATGCTTACTATTGGTAGTATTTATTGTTTTAATGTAAGCAGTGTTGTTCGGAGGGATATTGCAATGCTTTAGAACCATTCAACATTAAAATTATATATTCACACAAATAATAAAATGTTATTTGATTCCGGTGAAAACTCACGCACAAGCATCGAAGTGTGAGCTGGTGCGTTATCACGGTGCAAAGTAAATGATTGGTTTTTCCACAATTCTGAATTGCTTCGCGCAAACGGCGCATAACTTCAAGATAGTATTTCTTTTTTGACCGTACGACCTTCTGGCAAAAATTCATGATGCACTACGCTATTGGAATCGAAGAAAACAGTGAGCAAAACCTTCATATTTGACCGAACTTGACGTGCTTTTTAGGTCTTGGCTCTTCTGGACGCTTCCATTGGGATGATTGGGCTTTGGTTTCAATGTCATAGCCATACACCCATGATTCGTCGCCAGTTAGGACATTTTTGAGGAAATCTAGATCGTCGTTGACGACGTTCAACAGCTCCTGAGCGATGTCCATGCGACGTTGTTTCATTATTTTACAAAATTTTGTAAATAGTACATGCATTTCACACATTTACTATTCAATTTTGATACTTATCAACGCATTTTGTTAACTGACAAAATTTTTCAGACATGTCCAAAATTTGACTTGTATAATTTACGAATTTTGTAAAATTACGAGATGTTAGGGCGGGTAAGTCGTAAAATTGAATAAAACCAGTTGCATGTAAGATATCCATTATTCTTTCTATTAATGATATTTTATGTGGAATATGACATCGTATTCATCGCATCAGCCAAATGTGACCAAGACAGGGGTTATATTTAATTTGATTGTACCAGTTGTTTGTGGCATGTAATTTCAGTAAAAGGCACACGAAAAGATGAAACTCAGCTTGAGATGACTATGACTTCAAATACTCGTGTAGAAATTCCATTACGGCTTCGTTTATGTGGCACGTAACTTTATCCTGTTGGAACCACATGTCGTTCACATCCATGTAATTAAAAATTGATCAAAAGAAATTGGTTACCACTGACGGTGATGGCAATGCCATCATTATTTTCGAAGAAGCACGGACCGATGAAGCTACCACAATCCACAGCACACTATGAGTTGCAGCGAAAGCATTTACCGCATACTTCTCGTATCAGAGTCAGAAAAGTGTAACAAAAAACACATCTATTTTGAAAATTGTAAGATATTTACACATGTAAAGCTTTGTAAACTTCACCAAATCTACAACATAATGGTACTTTAGGTATATTTGTGAGCACAACCGTTAGAGATCTACACCCCTACTACAATAATTACATTCCTTAATTTTAGTTTGAGCAATATAGCCAGCAACATTGCTTGAAGGACCAGTCTATCTCTTTAGCAACTAAAGGGAATTTAAGACTATAATAAGAGATTGGTAATGAAAGTCACCGTAGGATATTTTTGTTGTAAAGTTAGAGAAACAGACGAATGATTACAACGAATTTGGAATATTTTTCCATTAATAGTGTTTCCCATTTCGGAGAAACATAAAATAGCTTTCATTATCATACATTATCACAGCGAGGAAAACGATTTGTTAAAATACATTATGTATGCAGCGTTTTATAGTCATTTTTAATTAATATTGTAAACGGTTGATTGGCGAATATGTTTCGCTTCGTGGAAACCTTATATTGCTGTAAATATAATCTATTTGATATTAGTCAACCATAACAAAATTTTCTAAAAATTATCAATATTGCACGCTTTAATTGCTTTCTGTCTATAATAATACAGTACGTGTAATCCTGTTAGCAGTAAATATAACATCCATGCTCGTACATAAGTATTCTAAAGATATTGCTCCAACTTGTGTAATGACTTTGTAGCTGCTTGAAAAAGCGCTACGCCCAATTTGCAGACAAGTTCGTTTCCGTGTTAAGGCGGTGCAACTATCACCTCAAGATTGCCCATCACTGCTATGAATTGTAGTCATGGCACCGAAGTGAACTGAGCAGGATTATGGTATGGGTACATTTATGCAAACATCCATCCGTAGCAAACATTGCAGCAAAATAACATGCAAATTGTAATACATATTCATGTAGTTTCTGATTGCGATTTCGTATCACAGTAGTGGTGTTGGACGTTGAGTGTACCATGTATGCTATGCATGTAAGTTAGGTTTGTTTCAGTGTGTTGAAATCACAGTGCATGAGTTAAGTAAATAGCACTAAAATCCTTAACATAAATGTTACAAGTAGCTTACTATTTTTTGAGTTGAGCGGCGAAAGTGGACAATGTTGGACGTCTCATTCAGTCTTTGATCAATGCTCGGTTATCCACAAATTTACCATGTTGCTTTATTCAGCTGTTGCTTTTAAGTAGCAGTTTCATCTCGAAATCCATGTTTGATATGCACTGTGGGCGGATTATTAATTTTTTTTTCTCTAGGGATTGAAATGCATTGGCCACCTGAAACGCTATGGATTTTCATACGAAAGTACAATGAAGCCAATCAGTGTATTCAGTTAACCAACAAAACAGTTTGTTTCTGAAAAAATGGGTTCACATATAAAATTCTGTAAAAAATTCTTTCCTTTTGTAAAAAAGTGAGGGTTTGGACTATGTTATTCAAATACAAAAATAGTACAAGCAGTTTTTGATGCGACGACTACCGTAAATCTCCATCAGACTTCTTAAAACGTAACATAGCTTAATATTTTGCAAGATCATAGCAGGGGACACTAAATAGGCCATATTGGTCCTCGCTTTCTGATATCTCCCATACCAAATGATCAGCAATTGCATGAAATTCCGTCAGGTTTGTAAAAAATCTTGTGTTTTATAAGCTCAGTTCTGAAAATGAAAATTAACCCCATTACTGTGCTGCGTATGGTATACCTATAGTTTGATTTTTTAAGACTTAAGTTTTTAAAGTTGGCAGCACTGGTTGGTAATGGCGTCCAAACGTCATCTGTCAAAGTGAAAAGTGTACTGTGTAGTCTGCCAGTTCATCATGGAATGACGAATGATCTACCATAACGTCTAATTTTTGGTGAATGGGCCTTGCAAAAGTTCAATGAAAATCCTTTTGCCCCAATTGGCTGAGTTGAACTTGGTTGACATGTGGTTTCATCAGGACGATGCAACATGCCACACTGCTCGTGAAACAATGGATAATGGAGGTATGAGCAGCTTATCTCTGGATTTGGCACTGTGAGTTGGCTCCCAAGATCTTTCGATTTAACGTCTCTTGATTATTTCCTGTGGAGTTATGTCAAGTCGTTAGTCTATGTGGGCAAGCCGAACACTATTGAAGCTTTACAGGATAACTTAACACGCGTTATTCGTAGAATATCGGCCGAAAAAATAACAAAAAATTTGACCTTCCTAATGATCATTATGAGACGGATGGAGCCGAAGACAACATTTACATGAAATTATCTTTAAAAATTAAATGGCAAAGACCAATTTATCGATCCCAATAACAAATTTTAATATATGATGCAAATTTGAGTGTTTTGTTCGATTTTTAAAAAAACTACGATTAAAAAATCATCCCTTATGTCCATAAAATCATCGAACTCAAGCAGTTGTCCGAAATTCATCCAATTTTATACACAGCACGTTTTCCGTTAACTCAGTTCTGAAAATTAGAGTGGAGTGCATTACCCTCCTGGCATCTATCACATAAATGACAGATTTAACCTGTACATTTTTAGGCTGCATGAAATTCAGTAAATTTTTAAACATGTTCAATGTCTGCCAAAGGCGAATCTAAAAGTGATGACGGTTGACTTTGGCACAACTTTTAAGGTAACTCCTTTACAAATCGGTTGATTCTACGAAACGTTATCTTTCATTTGTATTCTCTACTTAGTAGGCTGTGGTAACCTAGCCCATTGTGTCCATTGTGTTGATTTATAATGCCAAGTAAAACTTGAATAAAAAAAAAATAATCCTTCGGTATCTCCCTCCATACGTCCTTAGTTTCATATCTTTCAAGCGGTTCCTCGAATTCAATTATATTGGCCACGCGTTTCTAATTTGGTTCTAAAAATGTAAATGAGGTCATTTCTATACCCCCCACAAAAATTAACCAATTTATCTAAATATAATTTTTTAGTGTAATCCCTAATTTGTAGACTGTGACTATTTAAATGTTTGTCAGTTGTAATTTTTAATACTTGATCGATTGGATAACTGCAACTTCTCCGGCAATTCCCATACAAGTTACACAATATATACTAATTCCTATTCAATTCAATTGCACTGGTTTCTCTGAACTCAGCAGACATCAGGCGCATTTAATTCTGGAATGAACACTAACTGCATTGTCACGACCTTTATGGCACAACACATACAAAAATCGGTAGGCCCCATGTAATTTTTAAGTAGCGATAATATAACTTTCCGAATTCCTTTGCCTAAAAACTACAGAGAAGCCGCCGGTTTTTTTCCTATATTGACCAATTTGTAAGCATGATATAAAAATAAACGAGGTTACGCACTCTATTATTGTTAGTAGAACTGAGTATTAAATTATATTGAATTTAGTGCTGATAAATTAAATATTTTATTCTAGGAATACATACATATGTGTCTATCCGGTCGAATTTTTCGAATTGTAACAAGCATTATAATGTAATACAATTAAAATTTAAGCCGGCTACGAATAAGGGGATTACAGCCAAAAATTCAATATCGACAAATTGGTCAATTTGTATTGCAGATGTTTTCCATTCGCATTTTCCGAGCTTAGTTCACCAAACGCATTATATGTCTAAAAATTGCCTGAACTCAGTACAAATGAAGAGAACAAATGGTTGTTAAATCTGTTTTGTTTTTGTGTGGGATGCACCACAAAGCTTTGATTATGTGATCTAATTTTCTCTAATACAATGCATAAAAATCTAGACTTCTGTAAAATTACAGAAGAAAAATTTAGTTATGAAAAATCTACCTGTTTTCTTAAGATGTATTAGAAGGGCTGCGTTTAGTCTAAAACCTTAGTTTCGAAAAGACTTAAAGCATTTAGTGCAGCGTAATACAAGTTATGGACACAAAAATGTATCAGACAGGGGTCATATGTTGTACGGGATGTACCTGAAAGTACCAGAATTACAACCCAACACAATAAAAAACCAGGCACAACATTTCTACATCGACACGATATCACCATCTCGACTTCCATTGTAAAAGGTGCGAATCAGCCGAAAATGATACATTTTTTTAAGAAAAATTGCCATAAATGTATAAATTTCTGAAGCGTACGAACTTAGTTAGCCAATCCATATTCTGCAATTTGTTTTGCTAAATATTGAATACTTCATATTTCTCGAAGATTATGATGCTGAATATATTAATGTTTGTTATGTCACGGTATTGAAATCTGTAAAAATAATAATAATCGAATGAAACAAGTGGTAATCGGATGGCGCAATATCTGGAGAACTTGTCGGATGGGGTAAGACTTCCGATTTCAGCATTTCTAGATAGGAAATGGCTACGTGAGACCGAGCGTTGTCATGCTGAAAAATCACTTTTTCGTGCCTCTTCGCGTATTGTGGGCATTTTTCGTGCAGACCTCGACTCAACCGCATTAACTGAAGTCGATACCTATCCCCTGTGATGGTTTCGCTTGGTTTAAACAACTCGTAATAACTAACACCGACCTGGTCCCACCAAATGCAGAGCATAACTTTCGGAGCGTGGATATTCGGCCGGGCAGCCGCCATAACTTTCTTTTCTTTGGGTTGCTGTCATGAATGAATCCATTTTTCATCACGCATTACAATACAATGAATAAAACCCTTCCTTTTGTGTTGCTAAAGCAGTTGTTCACAGACGAAAAAACGACGATCAACGTCTCTTGTCTTCAACTCCTAAGCAAGCCAAGTTCGTTGCTTTTGAATCATTCCCAACGCATGCAATCTTTTGGAAATGGCCAGTCGGGTAACTCCAAATACTGAAGCAAGCTGTACCTGCGTTTGATATGGATTCCCATCAAGCATCAGTGTTTTCGAACGTTTTTCGTGCAAGACTTCCGATTTCAGCGTTTTCAATTGGTTTTAACGTGTCTTCTAACGTTTTTCGTTTCCTTCACGTGAATGGTCGTCAGCATCAAAATCACCGTCTCTAAAGCGATGGAACCAATCTCGACAAGTAGTTTCACTTAAAGCAGCGTCTACGTAAACGTTTTGAAGCACTCGATGAGGTTCAGCTGCCGTTTTCTTTGATTGAAAGAAGAAAATCAGCACTTCCCGCATATGACAGCTGTTTGACACAAAATCTTACATATTCGCACAATCAAAAGAATGTGACGCCAGAAGAAAATCACTATTTTGTCGAGGCGGTATGTTTTCCATATGCCTAAGCTTGGCGCAAGATGTTTAGGTTATTGCAGAATTTATTACCACTTACATCTAGCGCCATCTATTGGTAAACAGCGAGAACTTAGTTGCGCACCTAATATATATATGTAATGAAAATATTAAATTTTTAGTGTAAGTGGCCACAATTGGTTTAAAGTCAATACAGCTTGCAGAAAAACTATTTTTGTATGAAATAAAATATTTCAAAATTTTCTTGATCTTGATTTATATCTTCGTTTATTTTGGGTGAAAGTATAATGAATTAAATTCAAAATCCCCATCAATTTAACGATGTGCTTAGATACATTCCTTATTGGTGGCAGCAAATATTGTCTAACGAAAAATCGTTCAAAAAATGTGAAAAATATATACAGCATGAGATTAAGCCCAAAAGTAAATGAAAAATTGTCCCAATTAATTATCGCTGATAGCATATGAGTTATATATTATATGATTTATCACCCAGTTGAACAATATTTCAATGTATTAACATATCATGTCCTATTCGAAATTGCCTTCGAACGATTTCAATTCAACACAAATGATTTTTTTAGAAAATTCGTTCAATTAATATCTAATTTTCAACCAAATTTGTAGCTTCTAGGGCTGTGTTTCCTTTGCTAGTGCGATCAATCAGTACAATTAAGTCGCAGCTTTCATAAAATTCTTCATCTCGCAAAACTAAGTAGAAATCGAAAATAGAAATAAGAAGCACTTTTCTTCTTTTTTTTTTGTTTTTTTATGTATTTAATTATTTGTATACTTATCAGAATTTTAAATTTATTTATTTTTTTTTTATTTTGATAGCGATGAAATGTTTTCCTCGTAGAACCCGGAAGTAAGCGTAGCAGCCGAAATTTTTTCAAATGAAAATTGATCGATTTTTTTCGAAAATATTTTCCTTTTTTAATTGTGGAAGTGGATACGATGTGCAAAACTGCGCGGATATGTGTCCTTGAA
Organism: Philornis downsi; assembly: GCA_019455685.1. NCBI lineage: Eukaryota > Metazoa > Arthropoda > Insecta > Diptera > Muscidae > Philornis > Philornis downsi. The sequence continues at coordinate 2,752,612 of JAHXMU010000804.1, forward strand.
GTATGTGTTGCAGGTGAGAAATTATTCAAATAAAAATCGCACGATTTTTTCTTATTTCAAAGTTATGTTTTTTTGTTTTCAATTAAAAAGCATTACCGTTTTTTCATATGAGCTGTTATCTAACCGAAAATTTACTAAGCTGCCGAAATTTTCGATTTTTTTATACGTTCGTTTATAACGTTTATACGTTCAATTCTTTTATTCTAAAATGAGTTAATTTTTTTGTGTTTAAATAAAAAACCAAATTTTCGTTTTTTTTTAATACATGATTGCACGTTTAATTCTCTTGTTCTAAGATGAGTTACTTTTTTTGTTTTTAAATACTTTTTTTTTTTAAATTTGTTATTATTTTTAATTCTTTAATTCTGAAATAAGTTAATTTTTCGACATTATACGATTACATATTTTCTAAGGATCGAATGCAGATGGGTGAATCGCTGATAGCACTACCTTACAAAAATAGACCATTTATATTTTTGAGACATTGTGGAGTTTGAAAAATAGCCCACACATCAGAGAAAATTGACCCACAAGTGACGTTGTATGAAGGTTTTTGGGCGATTTTTGAAAAAGTTAGTTACTTATTTTTTTCACGATTTATCGTGTTGCTGGCCTAGGAAATTGCATTTGCTTTGTTTGCAATTGTTTTTCATTTTTTTTCGATTTACCAAGGCAAATCACACCATTTTCAATCTGGTGGACAAAGTTCCAACTTTGATTAAATTCTTTATAGCTGAAAACAGGACAGGCCCTCGACACTCGACACCCAAGTTTCGTGGTTTTAATTAACATAGATTTGTGTTTTCAACAGTGCCTTAATTTGTCATCTCTCAAAACTGGCTAGATGTACATTTGTGGAATAAACGGCACAGTGTTCTTTTTTTTTTCTTTTTTTTTTGTTTTTCTTTTGCTTTTATTTAAAACAACAATTTTTTTGTTTGTCACTGTAATGAAATTCAAAACTGGGTTAATATGGTTTACAAACGAAAACTTTTTCAAAAAAAAAAAAAAAAATCTTGTTTAAAGGTTATTATTTTGTTTCTAAGTAAAACAAATTTTTACTTTTTCATTTTCTATATGTTTAGTTTAAATTCTATATTTTTAAATTAGTTGATCTTCTAATGCGAATTTGGCTGGTGCCAGAGCAAGAGAATTAATCTGAAGTACAAAACTTACTGTGCGATTGCGCGTTTATGTCCAGATCGATTGCAAGTGGGTGCGTTTGGCTAACTAGCTGACAGCCTTCCCCTAAGAAATTAGCAATTTTTTCATTTTTTGCTTTGAAATAACTGATTAAGAAAAATAACCCAAAAATCAGAGAAGTGTGACCCAAGACTTAAGGTCAAATTTCATATTAAAATTCACCCAAATTTATGAAATTTTTTGGTTTATTTTTCTTTGTCCAAGTTTTTGTAACCCTTCTTTATTACGATATTATGACTTTTTAGATTTAAGATATGTAAAAGACGGTTTAAAAACTAAAAAATTGATTGAGAATCCACGAATTGGATGACATGTGTTGACGAAATACGTTATTTTTCTTTCAAATTTCTTTGAAGTTTCCTCATAAAACAAGTTGGCATTACTGCCCAAATTGATATACATATTTTTTCTGATAAAAATCCTGCAGAGAAAAAAAGTAAATAAAATAAAATGATACTGTGCTCTCACATTCAAAAGTACACAGATTGAGTGTGCGAAGGAAAACAGCATTCAACATTTTACATTTGCAAACTTAATCTCTGACAGCTCGTTACTTATACAGTTTGCTTGGGTGTGAAATTCATGAGGTAGAAGATACCATAAGCCGAGATATCATGCATTTTATTTTGCTGTCTGTTGGTGAGTATGAACCACGCGCTGTTGTTACAACGAAAGGAGATTGTGGCATTTTGAACGTCTACGTGTTTTTACATTGGCGAACGCAATTGCAATATCAATCTTGACCTTATCAAATGTTCATTTTTAATGTCCTGAATTTCATGCAAATTGCCGAAAAGCGCAATTTTAACAATTTGTAGTAGTCGTCGCTACTACTGCGGATTATTTGAAGTTTGTGCAGAAAAGATTTGCATTCGTTTTATTTGTTTACGTAGGTTTATTAGACTCATCTAAATTGTTTACATACGAGTACATATACCTACATATATTCATATCAGCATCCTTTCGCCCACAATCAGGTGTTATGCGAGCATTCAAGTGCATGTGTTTTTCTAATTTAGTTTTGCCAAATGGATGTATATTTGTGCATGGAGCTGTAGAAACATACGTTTGCATGCATTTTGGATTTATGCATTTGGTAGTTTTCATTTTCCCCACTATGACCGACCCGGACTATCATCTCCTGGTAAGCGCCACTTTGATACGAGCCTCATCCCATGTAACTCACATTCGCACTGGGATGGACATGCATATCACTTATGTTTACAGTTTGTTACCCTTTCGATATGCCATTGGTGTGATTTTGTTTATTGATAGATTTCCAAATATCAAATGTCATGCTATCTGCATCGAAATCCGGATATGTGTTGTTCACTGATACTGAAATTTATTATTGACTTTAGTGAATTCAGAACGAATTGTACTTTGTCAGGCGTGTGTAATTATTTAAGTACATTAGAGGTATGAATTTTTGTGAATTTTTGTGTAACGGATAATAAATAATGCACAATACTGATAACAAAAATATTTAAAGTGAAATATTTTGGCAACAAGTATTTTACAAAATTTACAAAACTAAAATTATCGTTATTAAGAAAAACATATGTTAAGTATAAACACTAAAGGCATTGTATGAGTCCATTTCAAACAGAAGTTGCTTCAGTCTCTTCGTACTTAAGTAAATAAGATGTTCAAAAAAATTGTACAGTGAAGATTTGAATCCTGAAAATGTTCATACTCCCAAAAACCAGCAGAAATGCATCGGCTAATTACCGAAGGTTACCATTATGTACGGCCACAACACCCTAAATATTGCCAATTCAACAATTGGATGATACTTCGCTTAAATACTTGGGAATTACAGCTATGATGAAATTAACCAAGGATTTGCTGACAACAATAATTGGTTCAAATAATGACAGCTGGAAGCTTTTCAGTATTATTGAATGGTAATTTGTTTTCTTTCTTTTTTTTCTTAATTTTGCCTTTACCCGAAAGCATAATACGGTACAAATGTAAATACCAGAAGGAAGCGCCCAAATATTTTCTGGCCAAGTGTCAGTGACTCATGACTTTTGTAAGACAATTGTGCAATGTCGATAAATCATTAATCATTAATCATGCCCCATGTGTTCCCTACCATACAAATGACCAATTTAACACACCTGTTCATAGATTCATATTCTCTGTTCAATTTAATTTTTCTCTATAACCTCTAATTTGTAGGCTGCAACTTCGCGCCCCCGTTATGGACAAGTAACCACGTTCATTCTGGTACGTCCCGTACAAACGATCTATTTAACCCATCTATTCTTAGCTTCATATCTCTTAAACAGTTGCATAGAATTCTACGCATTACATAAACTTAGTTTTGAGAATAAAAATGGACTGCAATACCATGCCAACATTTAATTTTCCTCCTTTAAACCCTAATACGTATGTAGCTTAAGTAATTGGCAATAGTTTTTAAAATCAACCGGATGAATCCGCCGTTTCAGGGATTTCTCAAACAAATTACCTAATTTGACAAACATGCTCCTGTATTAATAGCTTTCATTCAAGTCACCAAACACAGTGTTGTGCGTTAATTATACCTTCATCCGAAAAAACTGACTATATATCATTTGATATGACTAGAAATTTAACATTAACGAAAATGTAACCCATACAAAACGTTGGTCGATGTAAAATTTGAACGAGTTACTTAATATTTGAATCGGAGCTAATTTCGATGTTATATATGAAAGAAGCTTGTAGAAGAAAACGTTACTAGCATCAATGACGTTAAAATGAAAAAAAGCTAAACTCGAGATTGTAATAGAGAATGGCTGTTGAATTCCGCTACATTAAAATCATTTTCAATTCAATGATTATTATTAATTATTCGGTTTAAAAACGAATTTTTGCCGCAATTCTTTCACAACAGGCCCGGCTGTGTGACGGGTCGCACTATCTTATTGAAATCGGACATTGAGTGGAAAGGAATTCTAGATACTCGTATAGAAAGCAAATCTTTCTCAATACCTTCAAGTAATATATCGGTAGCAACAGTTATCAGCCATCCTCCAATTTAATACATATTTTTTTTTTTTGTAATGACGCTGCTTCCCACAATTTTATGAAATTTTAAATTTTAATAAAGTATAGAATATATTTTTCCTTATTATTAATACGGTTTTTGGTAGTTCAACAAATGAACCTTAAGAAATTAACTATATATCATTTGATATAGCTAGAAGTTTAACATTCAGAAAAGAGCATCTAAAACAGCTAGATACATTGCTAAATCGTAGCTGGGGACTCTAAATGAGCTATATTCCACACTTTTGGTACCAAATTGACCAAATTTTCGAAATTCAGTTTTTCAATCGAATTCCTTTATAACGCTCAGGAGATTTTGTAGAAATCAACCAACTAATCATGTCCCTTAAAGTAGCTCCCATACAAATGGTTCATTTAGATGTAGGAGATGTGTTCAAAAAAAGGTGACATTTCAAATTTCGCGAGCTACGTACATTCGACTTTTCTTTTATGTTGGTACACTCGTCTTGAAGATATGTTGACGGTTTTATCCATATAGCTTGTTTAGTTTGTTTGTGAGAGGCATAAATAACATAAGTGTATTGCGTGTTCGGCGATTTTCAGCTATCGAAAAAAATGGCTCAAAGAAGTTGTATCAAATTTTGTGTAAAAGATGGAATTAAGTGCTCAAAAACACTTGAAATGTTGACAGTTGCGTGCGGTGAGAGTATCCTGAGTCAAAAACAAGTTCACAGAAGATCGAGAAGATGTGAATGACGACACTCGCTCTGGATGCCCCAGCACATCATCAACCGGTGAAAATGTTGAGAATGTGAACAAAATTGTTATAGAGAATCGCCGAATCACAATTAGAGAAGTTGCTGAGGGTGTTGACATATCGGTTGGCTCATGCCACACAATCTTTTCGGAAATTTTGGGCATGAAGCATGTGGCAATGAAGTTCTTTCCAAAATTGCTGAATTTTGACCAAAACAACGTCGCATGAGCACCGCTTAGGAATTGTTGAATAACGTCAACGATGATCCAGATTTGCTTAAAATGGTATACGGTTATGACATCTTAACCATAGCCCAATAGTCCCAATGGAAGAGTCCAGGAGTGCCAAGACCAAAAAAAGCACGAAAAGTTCGATCAAATGTCAAAGTTCTACCTAGTGTTTTCTTCGATTACCATGGCGTAGTGCATCAGGAGTTCTTACCACAAGGTCGTAGGGTAAATAAGGAGTATAACCTTGCAGTTATACGGCATTTGCGTGAAGCAATATGAAAAAAAAAGCCCGGAATTGTATAAAAGAATTCATGGCTTTTGCTCCTGCTCACTCATCTTTGCTTGTGAGAGATTATTTGGCCAAAAACAACACCGTCATCATGCCACCGTATTCAACAGATTTGGGCCCTGCGACTTTTCCTGCTACCAAGATTGAAGAGACCCATGAAACGACGGCGCTTAGCAAAGATTGAGCAGATAAAAGCGAATCGTCGAACACGCAAAACACTTGTCTTATTTATGCCTCTCACAAACTAAACATGTTACCTGGATAAAACAGTCAACATAAGAGTATCTTCGAGACGAGTGTACCAACATAAAAAAAATAATAATCGAAAAATAATTGAAAATTCACCTTTTTTTTTGAACACACGTCGCATAACTGTTATGTGGCCACATTAAATTTGATGAAATGTACGCTGAACGCTGAGCATATGCCAATGTTTCACCTTATCTACCATACAAATCCCAAATTTTCATTCATATCTTTCTAAATCTTTATTTTTTAGCACCTAAATTTCAAACATGTTAAACATTTGCTGAACTATATTTTGGGAATGAACATTTTCTGCACCATCACTTGTTGTGCCACTCATACAAATCGGCCGCCTTTCCGAAATACTGTCTTTATAGATAAAAACCAGCCGAGAAATAATGTCTCTTCTGGTACCTCTCATATGAATGACTTAAATATATCTTCAGTTGTATTACCTTCCATACGAATTACGCATTTTATGTCAAATATTTTAAGGATCACTCCAAGACATTAAATTCAGTGCACCATACCGCGCTTATGGCTTTGGTAAACTTAATTCTAGTAAAAAAATATGACCCTGTTGTCCTCTATCTTAACATGTCCTGAGACGGCTCATTTCCAAGTGAGTTTGTTTTTGATCGACTCTGATTACAAGAGAAAAATTTATTCCAAGCTGAAAATACGATTTTTTGAAAATAAGGATTTGCTAATTTTAAAACTATTTTTAATCGACAATATTCATTACAGATTACAGAAATGGTTATCAAATGCCAATTTGCATTGCATTGAATATAATCAGATCGGCTGGACTCAGTATCCTTGGAAGACCGGAAATATAGTCTTAAGATACCTGGGGTTTCACATATCAGTGTCAGCACCTAACCTCTTGTCTATATCAAATGCTACAACATTTTTCTATATTTTATCTAAGCCACATATGATTTCGTCGATTCCGTTTCTGTACTTTTGATATCAAATATAACGGATGGAAATCGTTAAGCCCGATCATCATTTAAGCACGGTTTCTATTGCCTTGGAGTTAAACGACCCGATCTGCTCCCAGTAATGTCAACAATCGATCCTTCTGAAGAAAGCAATTGCTCAAGAGCGGCCAGCTTTAGCCAGTAGGGAGAAATAGTGTTTCATCAGGACAACATCATGCTAGTCAAATCGGTAGTCATCCGCAAGCATCAACCTTATAGTCCCTGGCACTCAGTGATTACTACCTGTTCATGTCTATGGCAGATATTTTAGCATGTGAAAGCAGAATTTGCCAATAAAGACGCAGATTAAATGAGTGAGGCATAATGGAATTATCTTCAAAATGACAACAAATCAAAGAAATCGGTTCATATTTACATTAATTGGATCATCCTAATTATACTAAATAAAGCCTTTAAGGTCAGACAAAAAAATGATGGATTTCTCTATCATCTAGATGCATTCCAATTTTTATTCTTATTTTTTTTTTTTTCAAAGTAAGATGAGCACTAATTAAAAAGTACATTTGACAGTACTTTTATAACGCCAGTAGCATAAATTCGTGTTCGCTTAACAATTGTAATAGTAATCAGATACCTCTCTACATTCATGCAATGTTTTGACAAAAATTCTAATTCACTCTTTGACTTGAAAAACTTTTGTTACACACTACAATTATGCACACACAAAAATATATTAGCATTTTCGTTACATCTGCGCCAAATTTACTTAAAATTCACTTTAAATGCAAAATTTTAAATTCATATGCAAAATGCAAACGAAAGTTTGCAGTACAGATTAACATTTACCGATTTGTTAGTTTTATATAGCGATGTTGGCCGCAGGTGTGAATTTTACAGAAAATATGAATATTTTGATATATAAAATGAAACACCAAAACTAATTCGTTTTTTGATAGCATTTGTACATCTTTTATTAAAATTGTTTACATCAACGGATATGTATGGATTTTAAAACGTTAGTTGATGTCAGATTCGAATGAGTTACTTAATATTGTCAAGTGAATGAAAGATAATTTTTGTGTTACTTAAATAACATGAAGTTGAACAAATATATTTACACCATGAATCGTTATATAAAGAATCTTGTAGAACGAAACGTTACTAGCATCAATGGCGTTTAAATTAAAACGGGCTAAACTCGAGTTGACAACAGGCCCGTCTGTGTGACGAGTCGTACTATCTTCTACATCTGAAAAGAAAACCTTTCTCATTACTTTTAAGTAATACAACATTTACCAGCAATATATATATATATACATATATAAATATATTTTTTTTTTTGTAATGGCACCGCTTCCTGCAGTTTTATGGAATTTCAAATTTTAATAAGGAACAAAATATGTATATTTTTCTTAATTATTAGTACAATTTTTGGTAATTAATCCGATTTTGCTCAAATACGCACAGGCTTGTAAAACAATTTGTTGCCAGTTGGATGTAATCTTCTCATAGAAACTCCCGCTTGTTGTAGGTAATCTTCTCATAGAAACTCCCGTCCCTATTGGGGGAAAAACATGGTAGCAGTCGATTTTCACAAGCTTATCTTGAGGCGGATACCAGGTGGTAATCACTTAGTACCGGGTCCGAACTCTAATATGGCTGCATAGCAAGTCAAGCGTTGTTCTGATGGAAAACTATTTTTCAAATATTGGCCGCAGCTGACCGCTTCTGCGCGATAGCTTCCATAAGACAGTTCGGATTCGAGTTAGGAACTTGGACGTGCGAGAGCAATTCATGGCACCAATCCCACCAAATACACAGAAAAACATTCCTGATCACCAACACTGGCTTAGTCACCATTTGCGCCGGTTCGCCGCTACTCCACCGTGACCGTTCACACTTGACGTTGTCATAAGCAAGCCGCTCTTCATCACCATTCACAATATACTTTAGGAATGGGTCCATTTTGTTGTGATTCAGCAACGATTCGCAAATGAGATATTCAGCCAGACGGTTTTTGGTTAATGTTTAGCTCCTAGACAATCGAAGCAGTGCTCACATGCCGGTTTGGCTTTATAGAGCGTGGTGCATCTTTGGCATCAAAATCATCGGATCGCAATATATGAAACCATAATTGCGCGTGATTAGATATTACATCACCGGAACAACAAACTCTATCCACATTTTCAGGTGCCTGGTTTGCGCTTTCGCTCTTGCAGAAGGAGAACTGCAAAATATGGTGTATTTTCTCTTTGCTGGTGTTTATATCGTATTAAATGCGCGCTCGAACCGTACTGTGTTAAGCAATGACAGAACTCACTGAGAAATTTTTTGAGTATGATATCTTATCTCTCTAACGACATCTAGCATAATTCGACCGCACCTATACAGCATAAGACACAGACTGCTAAAGCCATCTATTGAGAAAATAATGGATATATTTTATACATATAAAAAAATAAGAAATAAGTTTATAACAAATGTTTAACCGTAATATAATATAGTTGACTAAGAAAACATTGAACATTATTCACTTCGTATTTTGAAATATTGAATATTAAGTGCTCTTCTATTCATAGGACATTTTCGTCGAAGTATTCCCATTACCTGAAGTTGCTACAAATTAAAATCAATCATTTTTTTTAAGGTTTTTCCTATTAGAATATGAGACTGAGAGAGCAGATTATTATTATAATATTTTTTTTTTTTTTGAAGGAAAACAGTTGCGCGTAGAGCATTTCTTTTTGAATGACATCCATATTATGTCCACATAGACATTTTATAAAAGACCATACACATTGTGCATAACGTTGAAGAATTTATTTAGCATAGATAGAAGAGCAAAGAGCGATTAAGAGCAAATATGACAAATATCATTTTGCCTGACAACTTGTTGCCATTTTGAAGGTAACCCCATCATGTCTCTATCATAAAAATCATAGTTCATATTGACTAAAAACCTCTCTTAAGACGAATTTGTTATTAGCGAAATCGTTTGTCACAAACACGACCAGATTTTAATAGCATAAGAACCCCTCAACCAAGCTTCTGAGGCTTCTGGCGAGTCTGTATTGATGTGTTTGGCTTTGTGTTGTCCTGTAGGATTATAATTAATCTTCTATTGACCAAAGACGATTGTTGTCTTCAGATGGTCCAAATGTTAACAAGTATAGGTGCGAATTAGGAGTTTAGCTGTAGGAGAGCAGCCATGTCAAACACACCAAACACATAGCAAAACCGACCTCACCGCCAATACTAGCTTGACGCCGACCACTTTCATTTGAAGTTGTCATCACCACCCATCCTCCGTGCAACATCCGTCTCCGCAGTGGGTCAATATTGTCGCGATCCAGCTGTGATTCGCAGATGTAGATTCATTGATGTTTTTTTTTACGCTAACTCGTGCGACCCCATATATCGGGGTTCTTTTTGTATCCAGCCTTATTCAAGTGATTTCAAATGGTTTTTGTGCAATGCTTGGCTCCTAGCAACAGACACAGTGGTAAGATGACAGCCCAACTTGATGATTTCCAGTATTCTATCAACATTTTTGGCAATTGGCCTGAAAGAGTTTAGTGCATTTTTGACATAAAAGTAACGGGAACGGAATCGACGAAACCAAAATTTCGTATGATTGACTGTTAACGTTTCAGGACCATAAACGCTAATCACATTTTCATCCACATAGCTTGCATTGTGGCCTTTGTCGAAGAAAAATATGGTGTATTTTCCCTTTGTTGGTGTTCATTTTTGACGCGCTCGAACAATACGGAGTCAAGCAATCATGAAATGGTCTGAGTAGTTTTTTAAAACAAAATTTTATATTTCTAACGCAATTTAGGGCAACCCGATTACACTCATAAAGCACGCAATACAAATTAATAAAACCATCTATTGAATAAGTATTTTTTTTACTATTCCTTATACGTATATCTATAGTTAATTGTTCCCTAAAAGGAATAAGTTGAAATTTTATCTTGTTACCCTTCGCGATGATGCTTTGATTTGTGTGCTCTTTGCCTCAGTTTGAATTTGGAATTTAAAAGTCAACATTCGAAAACAGAAAACAAATGGTATTTCTAAATATCCTGCAACTATTGATACTATGAATCAATACAGAGACTTTAGTCATGTGAATTGATTTGCATGTACACTCACTCAACATTCTTTCGTATAGCTGCAACAGCCCTTTGTATCAACAAATGACCTGAATAAATACATACTGCTGCATTTAGTGTAATTGAAACAAAGATATGAACACAGGAGCATTTAGGTTATATTAGATAATTTTTGCTAGGCATATCAGAAACTTTGGGGAGTGTCCGCTTGATATTTTTACATTTTATCAAACATTACATTAAATGCTATTGACGTAAATTTAAATTACTGCATGTACAAACGTCAAAGTTTATACCTACTTTTAAGTTTAATGAATTAATTTTCAATTTAATGAACATATGAAATTTAAATATTGTAAAAGATAACACTCTTATTTAAGTTATTTATATCTAATCTAAGTAATTATCGATAAACATCCCAATTATTGTTGTGAATTATTTATTATTCATTATTATTTATTTAAGCTGAAGAAAATATGAAAAAAGGAAAATAGCAAATCCAATGTTACCAGCAAAGTTGCTGATTCAAAATCAGCCACTTTTGCCGCACAACTCGCACGTTGAGCATCTCAATCTAATTCATTTGCATTTTTTCTATCTCTCCCTCTTTTTATATATTTTATATATATTAAATTTTAAATTAAATTGTATAATTTCTCAACTCTGAGAAACTATGGAATTATTTTAAACCCGCCAATTCTTTAGCCTAGAACTCACTGACCGACACGTAAGAATTGGCCCTCAATTAATCAACTCCAAACCGATCCCATACACAGTCCACTATCTCTCTACTAAGTTGTATCACAACAACACCGCCAAAGATTAAACATGGATTAATCTCTTATCAAAACCAATACACTGAAATTTACGGGTCGTTTTGTACGAGAGAGCACGGGTAGAGCACGGACTGCAGTAATTTTTATTCTCAGAACCACTTTTTCCTAATGTGCACCAATTTGGCTGATTATGATACAACTGCTTGAATATATGAAATCAAAAATATATGGGTTATATCGGTCATTTAAATGGGACTTATTTATTATGTTGCTTTTTTCTCAATTTTTGATCAGGCTCAATAACACAATGCAGTGAACAGAAATGTATGTGGCTGCAGTGCAGGCCATATGGGAGATACCATAAGGATCTTAATGCCCGGAAGTAAACGTCAAAAGCAACAAGTGTCTTCTGACAAAATGTGCTACATAACTTTCTAAGTCTATTGAGCGATATCCCTCTGTCTGGCTGGCTGGATACTTGCCAATTAAGAGGAAACCTCTTTTAAATCTACATGAAATTTTTTACAAATTGGCACAGTCTAATATTTTACAAAATCGTAGCTGGGGATTGTAAATGGCCTATATCGACTAAATGTGGTACATGATCAGCGTTTAAAAGTAAGGTCTCACAATGAATATGGCAATACTATACCCATTCTGATAATCAGAAGGCTGCCGCAGCTTGACCAAGTAAACCTGCATTTTCTGGAACCTCTTGTACGAATTACCGATTTAAACCAAAATATTTTTAGCTCTATATCATTCTAGCAGTTATACTGAGTTAAGTTAAACTTGATACACGTTATTGTATTATTGAAGTAAGTTTTGTGAGTGAAAACGGAGGACATTGCCATGCCTAAAATTAACTTTTCTTCTATAATCCCTAATTTGTTTACTGCATTCACTTATATTTCGGGTAATTGCATTATTTTATAATGTTTCGTAAAATTTGAAAGCAAATCTACCGGATAAGTACGTATCCTTATACATTATATATTTTATGCATATATATGTAAAAAATTACTACAAAAGTGGTGATTCAAACGTGGGCATTTCTTGTGCATTACGTGTGATTATGGTCGCCATAGTTAGCCTACTGTGCAAGAAATTGGTAAGATCATAAAGAAATTTGAAGAGTCGGGAAGCGTTACAAATGTGGTCACGACTGCGCATCATAGCAATGCACCCACTGCCGAAAACATCGCTTCTGTTAGTAAAAATGTGGCGGATAA
>JAHXMU010000804.1:2765416-2900238 GCA_019455685.1 Philornis downsi
AGCCGGCTGACTATTCACAGCGCCGTAGATATGCTCATTGGGTGCAACAGCAACAGGTTTTTAATGCAGATTTTTCGAAGAAAATGTTTTCCAGCGATGAAGCTCATTTCTCTCTCGGTGGTTACGTCAACAAGCAAAATTGTCGAAGAACCCAGAAGTGATTGTGGAAAGGCCATTACAGAGGGATAAAGTGACTGTTTGGTGCGCATTATGGTCTAGAGGTGCTGTTGAAACGTATTTTTTCGAAAATGACGTTGGAGGAACCGTTACCGTCAATTCAGAGCGCTATAGCCGTATGATAATCGGCTTTTCTTTATCTGAAATTGAAAATTATGAACCGGACGATATGTAGGCCACGAGTCAAACAACGCAACTGGTTATTGAATGAAAAGTTTCCAGAATACGTAATTTCACATTTTGGCGACGTCAATATGTCAATTAGCCACCAAGATCATGCAATTTGGCGCCGTTAGACTTTTTTATGCGACTACGCCAATAACCATGTTTACTTTGGTAATCCCGAAGCGTTGGAGTATGAGAAGACCAAAAATTTTCAAATTATCGCCGAAATACCGCGCGAAATGTGCGAAAAAGTAATCAAAAACTACCTCGAGAGGATCCACAGCTGCAAGCAATCCAGAGATGGTTATTTAAATGGCATTGTATTTCGTACATAATGGCAAGATTCAAACATTTTAGAGAAATACAAGTTTCATCGAAGTCATAGCTTCATGCGTGTTTTATTTAACTTTACTTTTGAAACCAAAAGATGAATAACTCGATATGCATATGTAAGTCATTGAAATTTCTATACCGGTTGGGCAATATCTTGAATTATTCTCTCGATTTGTATAAAGTAGATATCACAAAAATTAATTAAATATAAATTTCTGGGTTTTTAAACCTTCACCAAACAAACGAATAACTTTTGTGTTTGTGTTCGTCTCTGTAATTCGAATAGATTTTTATTTGGAACATCGTTTATTTGTATTATGTGGGTTACCATAGAAATATCTTTTTGTGGCATATAATGCCAACATCGTTTTTTGTAAACTTTTACTTTCACGCATTTTACAAAATGTTTCGATCGTTTTCCCTACAGATTGTTCATTCTTACATCTTTTACAGACACAGGCTTTTAATTTATATAATATAAATTTTACCTATACTACAAATTTGATCAATTTTATGGATATAAACCATTAATAACCTTTCAATTCGCAAACAACACATTAACAGCATTTTTCTACAGAGCGAGCCACTAAATTCATTAGTCTAACAAACGAACAACGAATTGTGCTGCGAATGTAATTTCATATTAAAGATTTTTTTTGATTAGGTTTTCTTTCGAATTAGAAATTTTATTTTACCAATATTGAAAAATATTTCAAACGTATGCAATGCCATATTTCATTTCATGAGAATAGGCTGTAAAGTTATAGAGAATTGAGAGTCGAAAACACATTTTCAAAAATCACTAAAAATTAATTAATTTGTGCTTTGAATTAGTAAATGACAATATGTATTTTAAGACGTGTGCCTTGTGGGTTATGTTCGGTTTCGCATGAGTGTGTATAGCAATGACAAACGTGCTTTCGAAGAAGTAATTCTGAGTCCAGACTGACAACTAAAATAAGTGATCTCATGTGTTTCAGTTTCACTCTATCTATCTTCCTTATTTGTATAAAAAGGACTACCCAAAGGCTTTCACTTGGAACTTGCTTTTCTATTCAGATGGTAACTGGAACATATTTATCTATTGTCTGCCTCATGTACTAAAAAATTCCAGACGGATCGGTCTTTTGCACTTCATTTCCAATTTGTCATATCAAATTTTGACAACGTTTCAAAAACCTGCTCCCTCCCACTGAACTTTGGTCCACCTCTTTAACGTTGTCCTTTAAATTAGTTGTCGAAGACTTTGCGTGTTAAAGCGTTTTGACACAACGGCAATCTCAGTATCTAAATAGACTATAGCGCATGTTCTTTTACAATGCATGCATCTCACGATTTATGAACCACCAACATTCTCCGTTCATATGTTTTTCAAAGTACTTTCCTTTCGAAGCACTAATCCATCCACTTGCGTCATAGCCGAGGATTCTATACCATGTAGCTGGATAGATAGGGGTAGGATTTGATACGGCGGAGACGTCTTTGTCATTAAGCTACTTGCAATATGGATGAATGCCTTGGCAAGCAAGTAATCATACTGTTATTTCCAGGTTAAATCAATAGCTATGTAAGCTCTGCAAAATGAATAGATTCCTTGTCCATCGCCACAAATAATATGACTTTGATCTCGTTTCTTGCCAGAACAATTTTTGCAGACCAGTTCTCAATGCCTAAGAAGACTGCAATGATATATCCCCGATTTCCACAAATGATATCTATATCTTCGGTGTACGTCAAGTACGTGGTTTAATGAATGAAGACAGTAGCAGTTGGGTTTTCTTGTATCACCTCCTCCAAATGCGATTTTCGTCAATCTTTACCGAAGAATTAGCGGCGTTTATGGACATGTAAACGTTACGCAAATATAGCGAACCTGACCATGAATTTGTACAATTTTTCCATATTGGACTGTTGAAGTAGTTTTATAGTCGTAGCAAAAGTAATGTGTGTCTGTCTGATTATTTGAATTATTTCATTATTAAATCTTCTTCAGGTCATTTTTGTGTTCATATTATGACATAGGGGAAACACTACAACGACACATTTGAATCTCAAACGTGCATTCACAGAGCTATACTGTTTCTAGAGAGTGATGAATGCTCATTGTAAGCTTAAGAATAGAGTTAGTTTGTGCATCCCTACGGAATAAAAAGGTGCCTTATAGCAGTGAACTATTTGCTTGCATGCAAATACTGAAAGGACCTACCTAACTTATCTAGGCAAATGTCAGTCAACTACTTAGCAGGAATACATATTTTTGCTTCTTTTTCTAACGCCCCGTGGGATGCTAAAGCTCAAAATACCTCTTAACCAAATGCGTTTGAGGACTTTTTGAGTCGATTGGTCGAGGTCCGCCTTTTAAAACTTGGCGCAGCCTAATATTAGAAATAATTAATTGGTTTTTCCAAATTAATTTTTCTCTATGTAATTCCCAATCGGGGATCACCTTTGTATTATTTTATAATGCTTGGCAAAATCTGCCACAATTGACCGACTAATCAATATCTTTTGATTGCTCCACTCATGCAAATGACAATTTAATCCACATATTCTTAAGCTTCTACCTTTCATTTGTTTGCACCAAATTTAATTAAATTTGGTACATGTTGGGAGTTTGCCAAAGTGGGGTCTCACAATAAAAACGGAGCCCATTGCCACACTATTTCTGGTAGTTCTCATAAAAATTCATCGATTTTTGTATCATATCTTCACCGAGTAGAATAAAAGTATATACTATTTGATAAGACAAGCAGGTATATATATGGACGTTAGTTCAACTGACAGGTATTTTTTGCTGGGCTGAAATTCAATGTTTCCTCTGGAATTTCTAAATAGTATCCATTTTTGTCCATTGTGTAGATTCCGAATTCGCTGTAAAACTCGAGAAAACCCGGTGACCACATCACTTCTGGCACTTCTCATATAAATTGTCGATATGAATTATGTGTTCACATCTTCATGCCTTTCAAGAAGTTTACTGAACTTGGTCAAATGTGGCACATATCGTGCGCTTGGTGAACTAAGTTCTGAAAATGGAAATAGATTCTACCGCTCTTTAATACCGAGTTTTTCGATTAACAAGAAACAGTGCTTTCACCATAATTTCAAAACTGAAAACAAAAAGTTACAAGCATTTCAGTTCTTCTGACTGACTGGTGCTGGCTTTATATATCTATGAATGTAAACATTTTCAGAAACATAATTTCAAATATACAGGTTGTCCGTCGGGAAGGTATACTACTTTGTTTGTTTATATTTTTTAAATAAATGAAAGAGAATGAGTCTTATATTGATAAATGTTTTATTTAATGTCGACAACTATGTATGGAATACAATATCAGATAAATATCCGCCTCTGTTAGTCTCACAAATTCGAGCCCTTTCAAGAACATTTTTCAATAAATTCTCACACTACTATAATAAATAGATAAATTCACACACTAATTTCATCACGAATATTTTGTTTGAGTTGCTCAAGCGTTTCTGGGTTGTTTGTATAAACCTTCCTTTTCAGATATTCCTACAAAAAGAAGTCCGGAGCAGCCAAATCAGGCGACCGTGGAGGCCAATCAACATCACCATTTCTTGGAATAATTTGTTGTGGAAAGAGGTCTCGCAATAATTCCATTTTAATCCTGGCTGTATGCGATGTGGCATCGTCTTGTTGATATTACATGTTAATCGAGCTCAAAGCATGCAATTGTGGCGTTAAAAAGTTTTCAATCATATCACGATATCGCACCCCATTGACAGTTACCGTTACGCAGTTTTCAGTTTCAAAGAAGTAAGATCCAGGAGGAACCTTGACTAAATTGCACACCAGACTGCCACTTTTAATAGATTGAAAAGTGACTGATGAATAATTTGAGGGTTTTTCATTGCCCAGAACCGACTATTCTGTTTATGATGATATGATTTTCATGATATTTTCATGAAAATCGGGGTTGTCATGGGCAAGCCGTAACATACTATTGACATATTGCACCCTAAATACAAAAGGGGCACAACTCAAAAATTGTCAAAATCTACTTTTTCCCATAAGCTGATTCACACTACACATCTTTAACTACTATAAAAATTTCCGTCTCATCACTATCTTCTTTAACTGGAAAAATGCCGTTATGTCTATTTTTATGTCAAGTGTGTTGCTTCTGCACGATCAACTAAAGAGAATTATTTTTAGTTTAGTTTAGAGTCATAAATCAAAATTTTGTTTTATTTTCGCGAACATAATATAAAATTGAAAAAATATAGCGGAACCTTCTTCAATATTGGATTTTTTCATAATGGAACAATATTTTCTTTAAATACTGCAACCATTTTTACATAAATGGTTTTTTGCCTCTACTGAATAATAGAGAATTTTGAGTTGTGCCCCTTTTGTATTTAGGGTGCGATATGTACGGCGGCGTAAATGGTCTTGTGGAAGAAAATCTAGTGTCAACTGAATCTTAAATGGTAACGAATGTAAACCCTTGTGCAAAATTGTGGCCAAAGTTGTTCTTTGAAGAACAAGCTCCTAAGCACGACGTCGTATTGATGTTGTAATCGATGATTGTTTTTGATAAAATGTTTTAAAGATTACTATTACTATGTATACTATACTATACTACCTACATACTATACTATATATATATTTAGAAGGTCTAATCCTAATTAAAATTGCTTTGAAATATGTTTTTCGCATGTACTCCTACAGAACGTGTTCTTCAACTTTCGATTGGATAGTTATCTGAGGTTCCCTTCGAACTGTATTGATCTACATTTCCAATATGCTTTTTTACATTTTCGGCCTTTTATCAAGTAAATTTAATACTACTCAATTTATCAAACGTTCCCAAAAGCAATGGAACGAGTCGAAGCACAAACAGCATTGTACATCTATCGACATTGCAATGACATTTTCACCTCTAACAGAGGTCATATTAGCAAATTAGTTTTGGAACAATCTCACACAGAAACCCATTCATGCAACAACCTCTTCACCCTCCAGCACCAGCACCAACGGTTAAAATGAAACGAAGCTCTCTTAATAAGATGCAGCGCAGCAATGGCATCAACAATTTGCTTTGAAATTGACTACAAGGGTTGGGTTTCTAATACACCGTAACCATCAGACAAAGATGTGCATCCACAAATACACGTGGGTACGTAGAGTTTGTTTGAGAAAACAGCTTAAAGTAATACTTGACATGAAACACTTAGAGAAGAAACACCATTACATACATTCACATGTACGCTCTTGCATAGAAATGTGTATGTCCTGAATCCTATGCACAGAGTCATTTAAATGTGTTGCAAGAAATGTATACAAATGCCAATGAATCCTTATGCAAAATGAAACATGCTACGGCGACTGAGTGTGTGTCCGCGTATTGCGTTTCAATCTTACGTTTTGTTTTTGTTCTGGCAAACTACAGTAAACTCTTATAAACTTTGGTCGGGAGCAAAGAAACTTTAACATTTTATTTATGTGGATTTGTTTCAGTCGTACGTTTGCTTGTAATTTTGGAGTACACCGAGCCAGAAAAGTACGAGTATGTGTGGCTCAAATAAGTTGGGACAATTTTTAGTTCTCCAATTAAACAATTTTAGCTCATTTATCGATCTTCCGGAGAAAATCATATGGAAGGCACAAATTTTTGGGTTAGGAATTTTATGATTGAAGCACGAAATTGAGTTCGAGAACGATTTTAGTTTCGGATGACTCCATTTGCCTGTAATACAAGGTTATTCATTTAGTGGTTTTAAAACCGCCGGTTTGCCTGTCATCTAAGGTATTATTTACGATTATGGAACGTTGAACAACCGAAGAAAGCGTAAAAATAGATAAAACTTACTACAAAAGGGATGATTAAAGCCTGGATTACGGGGTGATTATGGTCGTCATAATCGACCTACTGTGCAAAGAATTGACTAGATTATAAAGAAATTTAAAGAGCTTAGAAGCGTTACAGATGTAGCAAGGCCAGTGCATTATCGCAAGGTACGCATTGCCAAAAATATCGCTTCTGTTAGTGAAAATGTGGCTTATAATCCAAATTCCAATTCAGATCGCCATGGGTTTATGATTATCGATTTTTTCTACTAAAGATTATGACTCCACGGTTGGTGGTTTCAATACGACGGTGCTACGAGCCACACAACATAACTGATTGGGGCTTTATTGCACGAGAATTGTCCAGAAAGCGTAATAACGCGTTTTACCGATGTCAGTTGTACACCAAGATCATGTCATTTAAGGCCGCTAGACTTTTTTGTGGAGCTACGTCAAATACCATATTTAGGCGGATAATCCCCAAATGCTGGAGCATTTGAAAACTAACTTTCGTCAGATTATCGCCGAAATACTACCTGAAAAAGAAAAAGTGATTAAAAACTACCTCAAAATGATTCACTGCTGCAACCAATTCGGAGACGGTCATTTAAATGATATTGTATTTCATACATAATGGGTTCAATCATAATATACACGTTCTCTGGTTTTCGGGACCAAATACACATAGAAGAATAGAAAAATATCTTTTGGTGTTTTAATGAAGATTCTCTCAGATTTCCCATATTTAGCTATGTCCTGGTAAACAAAAATTTCCGGATTTCAAAAATAAAAGTTCATCTGCTTTGATTTCGTTTCCAAAGATATTTCCAAAAATATTCACAAATTATACTAAGTAAAAATTTTTCCTTAATATTTCTGAAAGCTATTTTATTTATATACATATTTATTTAACCCTTGGGTTCCTTCTCGGCTTGAGGTCATGAATAAAACATTTTACAGCTTTATTACCAAAATGTTTTCTTCTCTGTTCCCGAAAATGGCAACCAACATCAGGAAATCTGGCAAAACTAATGTTTATTCTGACACGTTTCTAATGCGTCAGCTATGTTTGTCCTTATTTTTCTGTATGTTTATGTGATTTTCACTGTGTCAACCTTATAGTTCAGTCTGTTTTCTGAAGATTCGTTACTCATATATAACATATTTAAAATAAATATTCGTGAAAAGTTCAGCTTCTTAACCAGCTTATTCACATTAATAAAATTAGGTATATTTAATTTATTTTTCTCAACGAGTACGTTTTCGCGGCAATGGGGGGCTTGGAATATTAACAAATATTTGCTCAAGAGGTTTTATAGAAATGAGAACGCCAAAGCACGTAAGTAATAAATTCGGGTTTTTACTGGTCTGCAAATATATTTCACCTTTAGGGTCACAATAATAAATTACTTATGATATTTTGATAAAATGACAATGTATTTCAGCTTTTCCAATGATTCAGTTTCTCTACATACTAACTTAGGATTACTTATGTGACTGAAATTTGGGGACGAACTTACGTATATCGTTAGAATTTCGATAAGCCTCCGTCTATTAACGAAGCTTACTGTTTGAGTGATTAATCAATACAAGAGAAGATAATACTCATAATACAGGAAGGAATATAAAATTAGGACTGAAAGTGAACGGCACTGCCATAGTACTTCATCGAAATTTAATTTTATTTTTTAACACAAAAAATATGTGTAAATAAAGTTTATACTTTTTTGAGCCTCAAAGCCATGTGTGCTTGGCACCTGTAGTGTACAGAATCTGGCCGGCAACAATTATAAAACATTTTTTATAATAAATATAAACTAAATGCGGGAATTTCGATAAAATATTCTGCTAATACTAATTGACATCAAAAATTTTATATTAGAGAAATTTCAATTTCAATTGTCGTTTGAAAGTTTATATTTTAGACATATTTTTTAGATAAACCGGTAATTTTTAAAACTCACTTGGTGCAGAAAATCTACTACTTTATTTTTTTCTACTCCAAACGTCGTCTTGAGACTTCTATGTTCCGTTTTGATAAAAATTTATAGATGAAAATCCAAAATCTTAAGTTGCTTTAAACACATGTACGCAAACTTGTTCATAAAAGTTACGAATTGGTAAGATATTTTCGGCTTTGAAGTTATACGAGTACAAGGTTGCATATTGTAGTGACAGATTGTAAACTAACTTCAATATCTTATTCTTTGCTGATTGTAAGGATTTTGAATAATTGATTGCTCTGCACTCATAGATCAACGAAACATATGTAAAACGAGAATAAATTAATTATTGATAAATCGGCATTTAAATAGCCGTGCTTACTCCAGAGACCTTATACATAACATCTGCGATATGGTGGTCCCAAAGCAAATTGTGGCTCCCACTATTTAGATTCATGAATAGGGGCATCACCTCCGTTGAGACGTTAATACTATTAAGGCATGCGTATGGTCTTAACTTTGCTTTTTAGAATTAAGGATTTACTTTTTAATCCAGGCAAATCTCAATAATGTAGTCCGACCATATCCAATTTAAGCGAAATTTTCTGTTGATACTTAAAAAAAAGCCATAAATTGTTGCTAGGTATTATAATTTTTCCGTTTTAATTTCGTATTTGTTAAATCGTTAATACATGTTTTGAAGAGTAATGGTTCAAAATTACTGCCATGAGAAACACCGCAATGAACAGGTTTTATAGTACTTTTTGATAAGTCAATTTGAACACGTTACAACCTGTTCGGAAGGTAATTTTTCTACTCGTATAGGGGTAATTTCGAACATTTAAGTTTTTCAGGTTGGCAGCACTGGTTGGTAATGGCGTCCAAACGTCATCTGTCAAAGTGGAAAGTGTACAGCATACTCTGTCATTTCATCACGGAAAGACCAATAAACGTGCAACGATTGCAAATCGTTGAAATTTATTATCAAAATTCGTGCTCTGTGACAAATGTGCATCGTTTGATACGACCATTTTATAGTCGTCATAATCGACCTGCTAACTTAACAATTTGTGCTGTTATCTCCAAATTTCGCACCGAATTTACCTTGTTGGACATAAAACCATCGACTCGCATGCGTAGAGTGCATACCGAAGTAAATATTGCAGTCGTAGCGACCAGTGTTAATGACGAACGTGAAGTGTCAATTCGACGCCGTTCTGAGTGATTGGGCATGTGTTACTCAACTAAAAGGAATTTTTTTTTGCCCCAATTGGCTGAGTTGAACTTGATTGACATGTGGTTTCATCAGGACGGTACGACATGCCTCACTGCTCGTGAAACAATGGATATGTTGAGGAATAAATTTGGTGAGCAGCCTGTCTCTCGATTTGGCCCTAAGAGTTGGACCCCCAGATCTTGCGATTTAACGTCTCTTGATTATTTCTTGAGGGGTTATGTCAAGTCGTTAGTCTATGTGGACAAGCCGAACACTATTGAGTCGTTACGAGTACAGAATAACGTAACACGCATTATTCATTGAACACAGGCCGATATGATGGAAAAAGTGATGAAAAATTTAACATTCCGAATGGACATTTTGAGACGAAATTATCTTTAAAACATGAAATTATCTTTAAAAATTAAATGACAAAGACGATTTCAATAAAAAAATTTAATATATGATGCAAATTTGAGGGTTTTGCTCGATTTAAAAAAAAAACTACGATTAAAAAATCAGCCTTTATTATCAGCCATTCCTAGTTTTACCCTGTGATCCTCAAAACTTGAATTTCATATTAAATTTTTGCCAATTATTTTGTGTCAGAACTCTGGATAAAACTTACAAAAAAAAAAAAAAAAAACAAAAACAAATAATCTTTTTGTAGCTTTTGCATAAATTACGTAATTTAAACCAAATACCTAAGTACATATCCTTCATGTAACTACAGTAATTTCAGTGCAATATGATACGAATCAAGCGTTTAGTAATCTTAATTTTGGGTATAAACATGAATTGGTATAAACATGAATTGCATCGAGACTCCCTTCATGACACCAAACATGCAAATAAGTGGATTTGTCAAAAAAAATAATTAATTTCGTCTATTTGCTCGCGCTAATACAGAATATTTTTCTCATATGCGAGTATATCTCTGTAATTTACTTTGTCCCGTCTGCCCCCCAAATACTTTGTATTAATGCAGAAGTAAGTTAAAACTGGCTGGAAAAGAATATTCGATCAACTGATTGAAAATTCCGTACGGGCTTAATATTAATTGGAAAAACTAGAAAAATATTTCATTCGATGTGCCACATAACAAATTATGGAAAATTGTGGGCTGCGTAGGAAGTAATTGGCAACGTTGTGTTATACAATTTACTTTTTGTGCATTAAAGAGAACAGACAGTTTTTACGATTTTTTTATACTATGGACACCACAATAGCATTACGATTGTTAATGGAATGTGTTTTTAATATTATCAGTGACATATAACGTGACAAACGACATTAATTTCTCTCAAAAACTAAATACTTTCCTATAATATCTGTCCAGAAACGAAATTTATATGACCGAAAAGTCTAACATGTTCTGTGGGTATACCAAGAAAAACAAATGATAGTCTTTTTTTAACATGATATGTATATGAAACTGGTTGAAATGTTTTGTTACAAGTTCCAAAAAATACGTAGCCCGATCTATGGAATGAAGTATTATTATGGCTAATAGCCGTCTACAAAGCGATCAAACTAAAATTAGGAATCCTAACGTTGGTATCTATGAACTGCTACAAGTTTTGTCTTGCATCAGACTTTTGCTACTGAGTATTTTTGCAAATGTTGCAACTAATATTCGAAACTGGCGTTGTACACACATATAGTAATAGTGTTCTAGTTGCTACGTACATACGTATGCTTACGTGCATGTATTTGTATCTAAGTCCAAGTCGTTACATCTTGAATTGAAGCGTTAAGTAAATATAATAAAACGAATAGAATTCTATTCAAAGAAATACATGTACATAGCTATACACCTATTATATGTATGTGTATGTACGTATCTATGGAAAGTAAAAATCTATTTAGTTGAATACAAGTATATCCCTGTAACATTTACACGATTGTATAAAGTTAGACAAACCCTATCCTTTTGTCCTGTATGTACATAATTAAGTAAACATCTGCATGCCACAATTTTCTCGGTTGATTATATTGTTTAATGGCAACGTAGCTCGTTTTTAATAACTATAGCAATTGAAATAAAGTGGTTTTCGGGGTAACATAAATAGTCAACTACTATCAGCATTCTTGGTATGTTTACCAACATTGTTTAATAACTGAAATCTTTTGAATTATTCTCGTGCTTTATAAAAAGCTAGTGCATCACAACCCTTTATCTATTACTAGTTATAAAATATCTGGATTTTATACTTGTCTTTCATGTTCGTAATTTGCAAATTCCTGTCATTTCTGTTTGAGACTAAGAATTTTTCGATAACAATTTACAACTTTGCCTGAAGGGAATTAAAGTATATGTCGTTCGACACAGCCTAAAGTGTAACACCCACGAGAAAGGGTCTAAGGTACCAAGAATCGATGGAACGAAGTGGTTTTGTTTCGAAAGCTGTCATAAATCTTTAAGAAATTCTCAAACTTAACACAGCTTAATATTTTGTCTGACCGTAGCCGGAGATTGTCAATGGATTACATTTCGACGTATTTGAAATTGTTCCTTATAGCTTTTAAGTTGTAAACTGCAGTAACTTAAATTGTTGTCCATTGTAATAGTTTACAATGGTTGTGAACATTATAAAAAAAAACCTTATCCATTAACCTCCCTCCTTCTAGCACTTCTCATACAAAAAACCCATTTAACTCATACAGCCATAACTTTATTCAACTGAACTAATATCTGTTACCTTTTATTCAACTAAACTAATATTTGTTAAATTTGATAAATATTACATGTCATGACCGTTATGGCGCATCAAATACAAATTGATCGAATTTCGGAAAACTTGCTCTTCCTCTGTAATTTCTAACCTGCAAGCTTCCCTATCTTATATCAAAACAATGATTTGCAATGCTTAACAACATTTAAAAAAAAATTGACCAGTAACCACTACTCTTCTTGTAACTCCCCTACAAATGACTCGTTCGGTAAATGTTAGCTTCACATCGTTCAAGCAGTTCTATTGAATTCACTCAGATTTGAAACACATCAGGCGCTTGATAAATTTAGTTCTGAGAATAAATATGGATGGCATTGCCACGCTAATTCTAGCAACTTCCATGCAAATTAACCGATTTACCTAAAACTTAATTTTTGGACTGAGATACCTAATTCGTAGACTGAACTATCTTCAATTCTTGTCGTTTGTTTTCGTTTCTAATGCTCGACAGAATTTGGAAAGATTGGCCGAATAGTTACCATTTTCTGGTAGCCCGCACACGAATGACCGATTTAATCCATTCATTCATAGGCTAAGCGTTGAGCGTTTGTCAAGGAGGGCCTCAGAATGAAACTCTTATTGTGCATTAATCCACACGAACTTTTGGAACAACGCATAATGACGTCGGGCGAGGGTATGTCAGTACAACTGACTATTTCTCATCGCCCGACTTAAATCAATGAAAAATTTCGAAGAAATTGATTGCTTTTAGTTTCTTAAAGGTATAAGCTATATCAAAAAGGAGATCCATAATTTTTCCGCTGCAAGTCTTTAGTAATTTGTGTAAGTTCCTTAGGGTTACGCGTTACAAGGACAAGATTTCGTATTCAAAATTACTCAAACAGTTTTGTGTATGCTTAGCTTAGTATTGTTTGACCGTTCGCAAAGTTAGACACTTGCAGAGATAAAATAAGCCACACTTTTTAGTTATTCTTCGAGTTTTGTTTTGAAAATAGAAACAGTATTTTTGGTCCCGATACTACCTATATAATAGCCAATCATGCGCAGTTTTGATTTCGTCAATTCCATTTCGGTAATTTTGATTGTCCAAAATGTCAGTAAAACAATAGAAATCGTTAAAACCGACCTACATGTAAGCAATGCTTTGGTTACGCAGGGGATAAACATTGGAAAAGGATACCTTTTGAACTGCCTGGATAATGATGGATACAAAGAGGAAGTTCGATGTATGGGTGGTACCTGGGTTGTCGCAAATTTCCACGCATTATTTGCTTATGAGTATACCATTACTTTTCCAATGACAACAAAGAGATATAAACCAAAAGCAATGTAATACTAGCGGATAAAATCTGCCAAAAGATCTTAATATAGTTAAAATGTGGCATTATACAAAATGTAATACTGATGGCGTTGAGTCCTATGGAAAAACTAGCGAACAACGGACAGGAGAGTGAAAAATAACGACTGCGGATAGTATATTGGGAATGTTGGAATGCTCAAAAATAACCTCTATATAACTCTCGAGTCACAGCAATATTACATTTTTTTAATCTTTCAATAAGATATACACGACAATTATGAAATGGCGCAATTGTTTTCTTAGTTTCCATTTTCAGTTTCAGTTATTTTCCAATTGTTCAATGTTTTCGACCTAATTTTAAAACAACAGCTATTCGTTATATAATATTTATGGCTACCCCACAATAGTTGTTTTCATGTGGTGACCATATAATTGCTTCTAAGAAATATTACTTCCACACTGTAAACATTCTTAAGTTGTCCTACTTAAATTTTTATCTAAGGTGGACATCACCATCAATCTAAAATAGGATTTAACATTAAAATTTATCGCAAGTAGTTGCAATCTTCCGGTATGTCCTAACGTTACTGACGAATATTCATATCATTGCATTTCCGTATCAACCAACTGAGAATAATCACACAAACAACTGTTCACATTTGATGGTGTGTAAGCTTTCCCTTGAGCATCCACACGTAAAAAAAAATGTTAGCCATTGTCGAAATTGTTGATGAGCTTTCACAGAGGGCCCTTTTACTGATAATAACTCAAAACATTTATATTGGCAATATAATTTTAATTATTGGTTTTCCGATCGTATCTTAATTTATATACGTGTACTGGTTGATGGAAAGTTTCTAGCCACAATAAAACCAACAACGTGAATACAAAATTTTGCATCTACGATCATTCATTAGCGCATGTGGCTACTATTCTCATACTGCTTCGAGTACGTCTCTGAATTTCGAAAGTGCAACGACAGTCATTTTTGTTTCCGCCCAGTATAATAATTTTAGCCAGGTTTAAGATATACCTTCAGTCAACTATAATTTATATGACATGTGGCAGAAGTATGTGATATGCGAGTATAGCCATGTTCTTGGCAAAAAATATTTGTAACTTTCTAATGGACATTTTGTGTACGTGGTACCCTAAGGTATGTCTCACTGCAGTCCATTTTCAAACGCAGAACCAAGTTAGTGAATTTTGTGCTAGAAATATATAACTTAAATTAGGTAATTCGCTTAAGAGGTACCAAAAGAGTGTTGGCTATGCGGTCGCTTTTTTTTTTCAATTTACCATTGCATTGCTCTTGTATTTACTCTTGACAAAAACCAGAGATTATCACTGAAAAAATAAACTTCAATAAATCGGTCAAATTGCATATCATCAGACGTATAATGTGGGCTAAATTTGACCGAGTTCAGTACAAGTGCCTGAAAGGCACGAAGATAAGAATGTCCAATTCAAACCGAATTTTTCCAAATTGTATGGCAAAGTATCAGTCAGCCTGATAACTAAAAGCTGTATTTTGGGAAATCGACTAACGCCGTCAATTTTCTTTCTCATACCTTGTTTTAGTAAATGGCTACCATGTGCCAAATTTGACTAAAGATGAGAATATTTGGAATAAATCCACCATTTTTGCCAAGCATTATAAAGCAATATCACTGTCTAAAATATATTGAATTTAATTTACATGCACCTTCCTTAGCCTGCAGAGGTTATCAACATTCGCTAATGAAGATCCCATTGCTCTCATCGCTAATCCTTCAAATAGAAATATAAAATTAATTTTAGATTTCATCAGAAAATCGAACTTGTATGTTAAAATTTAAATTACTTAAAAAAACTTTATTTTCTAATACTTCTCATCTTGTATTTTAAGATATTACTACGTTAGCTGAAGGCCCCGGTAGCCATGGCTAATTCATTTTTTTTTAATATAGTTAGCCTTAAGTTTCTTCAACTTTAAGTTAGCTTTATATAAATAAATAAAATATTGAATTTAAGAAAATCAATTTGTATTGGAAGCACCAGAGGGGATGAGTCGGTAAAGGCCACTTAAAATTCCCTGACACAATATTGTAAAATATTAGGCTGTGCCAAGTTTTCATAATTCTCATAAGTCTCAATGCCGTAGACCATATCCAGCAATCTGGCGGTCAACCAGTCAAACAGATAGACTGGCATCATTCAATTGACTTAAATAGTGAAATGATGAAACACATTTGGTCAAAAGATGGGAAGACGGGAATTTGGGTCATGAGTTTTTTTTCTTTGCGTTGACTCGCGTGGCTCAAACACATAGACATTCTTTTTGTATCCAGCCTTATTCAGGTTGTTGCAAATTATTTTTGTATGCAATATTTAGCGCTTGTTCAACTTCCATCAGTTAATCGACCCTTTAGGTAATTGATATTTCAAAGAGAAGTGCATGTTTGAAATCAGAATTACCGGAACGAAAAAGACCAAACCGAAATTGCGAGAAATTGGCTATTACAATATTAAGACCTGCCCCCCGCTCATGATTTCGCCTTTATCGAAGAAAAACTGTAAAATATGTAAAATTTTCTCTTTACTGGTGTCCATCTCGAAAAAATCCTGATCCTAGCAATTTGCTAAACAGTCTGAATAGTTTTTTGAGAATCAAACCTTTTCTTTTTAGTGGCATCTTCCATAACCCGATCATATTTATACATTTATTCATTTATTGGAAAGTTTTTTTTCTACTTTTTTTAGAAAATATACTCAAAATACGGGAAAGCACACCAATTGTCGTACAATGAGACATTAAAATAACGTTTTTTTAATCAATGAAGTTCACTTTTTTATTGTATAGGAAATTGAATTTTATTTTATGTAACTAATTAGTTTTGAAGATGATAGACCGCAAATGACGTCCATGCTCATTGCATACCTGTATGCATATATGACATTATTCATTGCTATCTGAAGGGTTGAAGTCGGGATCGGTTCAATTATTTTTTAATTCAATTCAATTTCAAATTCTTTATTTCGTTCTGTACACGTCTTGCTTAACATAACCGTTAAAAAAAAACTCTGAAGCAGTCAGCAGATAGTGGGGTTTCCGGATATTAATTTGCTTAGGAATTTTAGTTGGAACTCCACCATAATCGATCTGGCTGTGTGTACAGTCACTCCATCTTGCTGGAACCAAATGGTGTTGAAACAGATAAGTTTTGGGCGTAGTTCTGGGTACCCCCATTGACATTGACATTGTGTTTGTAGCACGATTCATGCGCTACCCTGTCGTTTCGCCTGTCGATAGCAGATATTATAGTTGTTAAGAATCAACCCTGCCGGATAAACTAACAGACATGGCTTAATCATGTTAAAAAGTTCAGAAACGAATTTTACCTTAAGATACCTGGAGTCTAGTGACGGGTAAATACACTTTTACTTTTAGCAAACGTAAAAGTGTTTGTTTCATAGTACACCAAAAGTTCTACGGGTAGATAATTTGCACCAAATGCATAGAAAATTACTCGGTATGTAAACCTGAGGCATAGTTGAAGATTTCAATACAACGGACATGACGTTTTGTTATACCTATAAATATATATGTATTATAAGGCCTTATAGTCTGCGCTTTCTACTCCAAGCTGCTACATTTGTATGTATTTATGCTTCGTATGTATGTATTTATATGTATATACATGTCAAATATAATAATTTGTCAACCATATTGACCGCTTTTACTTCAGTATATGAATTATATGCATCCTCAGTATTTCCCCTTCATTTTTCCTATGACACAGGAATTGCCACAACAACTCCAACAAAAACGACAATATCATTCAACAAGAGTTTTCCTATTTACTGACCAAAACAATGAAATGCACCATCAAATGTGTTCAGTATAGTGTGTGTGATAGAAGTGAAAACTGTAGGTGCTTTCTCATGGTGTATCGGCCAGTTTCCTTGACTCCGCCTGCTTTCCATTACCATTTCCTTTGCCAAAAGCAAGGATATCATGGCAACTCTTCCTATGCAGTGGCCCTCTGTCCTGACACAAGTACTTTATGTGTACATCTTCAATTTCTGGGGCAACAACATAAATTTTCCACTTAAGCAACAATCAGATTGTAAATTTCAATTGTAAAATATTGTAGTCGGGGTAGGAGTAAAAGCACTCGTATTGTCCGTATTTCGAATAATGTTGGTAGGTTGGAGGAAAACTACAATTTCTCGTATTGCATTATTTTGATTTCCTTTCCAGTTATGAAAAGAGCTTCTCTTTGTTTTGTCTTGTTGGGAACGAAGTGGGGAAAAAAGAAGAAGATGGTGAAAAGAATGGAGATTTTTATAGTAAATCTCAGAAGCATCGTTATTCTCGTTATGATATATTTTATATTTTTTTTTACTTTCTGTGTTTGGTTTAAGCAAGGAAGCCACTGAAAAATGGTTTAAGTTGTCAAAAAGAAATGCATTTCCCGTTAAACTTAATTTGTATAAGCCTCATTTTCTTCCATGGAACCTCGCACAGAGTTAAGTTAGATCAGATTTAAAATAATTTATATTATAATCTATCTTCAGTGAATAACTTGGCTTAAATGAGTTAGATATCATATGATAAGTTATATTGGTTATTTGGCCAAGACAATTTCAGTGAAGACAGAAAATATTGTGCAATCGGAAGTTGTAGCAGAATATCTACACTGATTTCTGAATCGGCGTATCAAGAAGCCATTGTTAAATGGAACTTTACGTAGCTTGCCATGCATGTTGAATCATTCCTTATTTGTAATTCTTTTGTTTTATTCTACGGTTACTCCTTAAAAGCTAAATGCGCATACTTTAATGGAGGGTTTTGCTAAAATCATACATTTAGAGAAAAAAAAACCGATGCCATAATCTGAAGAGCTGTGGTATAAATTAAGCCATGTTGTCCGGAA
Source organism: Philornis downsi (assembly GCA_019455685.1). NCBI lineage: Eukaryota > Metazoa > Arthropoda > Insecta > Diptera > Muscidae > Philornis > Philornis downsi. Next base: position 2,783,984 of record JAHXMU010000804.1, read on the forward strand.
TATGAATTACTAGAAGTTAGATGGGAAGTGGGGCAAAAGTAAAACTGTCTGATTAAACCGTTCAATTCAGGGCCGTGGAAATTACCACGTTGCCAGTGCTAAAACATTTTCAGAGCAATTCACGCGTATAAAGTAGTGAGCGCTTGCTAGTTTCTGATAAATCTTCATTTAAAATAGAATTAAAACCGGAATAAGCCCCGTATAGAATTTTGACTCAGGAGAACTGGCTTTCGTGTACCTTTTCCAAATGTCTTTAGGGTTTGAGCAGAAATGTGCCGGTCGAGGCGTGGGAAATCACTAGGTTATGATCAAAAAATACTCAGAATTAAGTCACAATATAAACAAAGTTAAAATTTTCCAGTCCCCCGATGTTGTTTTTTAAATCGCGCAATTTAAGCTTGCAGTAAGTACCAGCGGGAATGTTGCAATGCGATTTATTTTATCTCTATGAAAGTCAGAATTAAGAAATTTCTGTTTAAATTAGGAAATTCGTTTGGGAGCTAAAAGCGAGAGCGTAGTTACTCAATTGATTTCCCAAATCTTAGCAAACATTATAATGCAATGGATTTGAGAAAATTTAAGGATTAAGGATTTGAGTAGAAAAATAAAATTACGATAAATCGGTCAATTTGTATAGAATGACATGGGATAATGCTTGAAATATGTGGGGTGAATAACATGTGAGCTGAATTGATCGTAATTATGGGAGGTTTTATACCAGAAGGGATCGTGGTTACTTATTCTATCTTTCTTAAATTTTACACAGAATTCGAAATAAATATATTTAAGGAGAATTTGGCTTACTGCTGCATATTAAATGGAAATTACCGAGGAAAGATTGAGTTTTGAAAAATCAGTCAATTTGTGTGGCAGATACCAATAGTGTTTGTGACAATGCGCTAGGTTTCCATCTGGGACTTTGTGCTCAAAGTGTACTCTTGGCTGAATTTTTGGTTATGGCAAGCGTGGAGAAGTTCCATAAAGATTTACGATATTTATCGTGTCTATCAGATGATCAGTCAGACAGACAGGCAGACATACATCGCTTGACCATAACTACACTTTCTTCCCACATATCGAAATGTGTCTTTTTGACATTGTTACAAATGCTGTATTGCTTCAAAAACTAGTATCCACTGGTACTTTTAAAATTTTGTACAAGTGCACGTTTCGCGTGTGCATAAAACAAACACTGTGAAGTGGTGTAACTATGTCTGCTATAAAATTTTTAACCGACAAAGAGATTGGAATGCTAGTGTACGAAGGAAATTTTCAGGATGTTGAGGCACTGAAGGCGATTGCGGCTGCACAACATGAGCACGTTTCAAGTGAAAGGGTTTAATTTGTGGGTTCAAGTCATCGTCTACATTAATTTCAAAATATGGTAGTCCAGAAATTATCGTCATTTCAAGAAAATACTGGCATAACGCGTAAAGAAAACGTCTTATACTTGCGTTTGGGTGTTACTCGTTTCGCGTCGATAAAATGAATGTCTTTCTGCTGTTTTTCACACGCAGTGAAAAATAAAGGGTGGTTTTTTAATCGTAGTTTATTTTAAATACGAATAAATCACTCAAATTTGCATCATATGTTCAAATTTTTTATTGGAATTGATAATTTAGACTTTGCCATTTAATTTTTAAAGATAATTTCATGTAAATGTTGTCCGCGGCTCCGTCTCAAAATGTCCATTCGGAAGGTCAAATTTTTTGTCACTTTTTTGAGCATTTCGGCCTGTATTCCACGAATCATGCGTATTATGTTATCCTGCAAGGCTTTAATAGTGTTCGGCTTGTCCACATAGATTAACGACTTGACATAACCCCACAAGAAATAGTCAAGAGGCGTTAAATCGCAAGATCTTGGGGGTCAACTCACAGGGCCAAATCGAGAGATAAGCTACTCACCAAATTCGTCCCTGAACATATCCACTGTTTCACGAGCAGGGTGGCTTGTTGCACCGTCCTGATGAAACCACATGTCAAGTTCCAAGTTCAAGTTCAACTCAGCCAACTGGGGCAAACAAAAATCGCGTATCATGGCTCGATATCGTTCGCCGTTGACGGTAACGTTTCTTTCACGGTCGTCTTTGCAGAAAAATGGACCGATGATGCCACTAACCCATAACCACACCAGAGTGTCATTTTTTTGGGATGCATCGGTAATTCATGTATGGCATGTGGCTGTTCATCACTCCAGATGCGACAATTTGCTTGTGGACGTATCCGTTCAGCAAGAAATGAGCCTCATCGCTGAACACAATTTTTCGATAAAACAGTGGATTTTCATTGATCTTTTGTAAGGCCCATTCACCAAACATTAAACGTTGTGGTGTCATTTGGCTTCAATTCTTGCGTGCGATGAATTTTATAGGCTTTCAAACCCAAATCGACATGTAAAATTTTTCTTGTGGTTGAGTAACACATGCCCAATCTCTGAGATCGGCAACGAATTGACATTTCTGGATCGTCATTAACACTGGTCGCTACGGCTGCAATATTTATTTCGGTACGCACTCTACGCATGCGAGTCGATGGTTTTATGCCCAATAAAGTAAATTTGGTGCGAAATTTGGATGTAGCAGCAAGAATTGTTGATTCAGCAGGTCGATTATGATGACGATAAAATGGTCGTATTAAACGATGCAAATTTGTAACAAAGCACGAAATTTGATAATAAATTTCAACAATTTGCAATCGTTGCTCGTTTATTAGTCTTTCCATGATGAAATGGCAGAGTATGCTGTACACTTTTCACTTTGATAGATGACGTTTGGACGCCATTACCAACCAGTGCTGCCAACCTGAAGAATTTAAATCTTAATAAATCACCCTATGTGATCATTGATAGTTGAAATGCAAAATCTCGTGCTAAATTCCCACAAAAGTAGACAGGAATAGGTCGTGCCCTATGCCCCACGCATATACGTATTAGCAAATCAATTTTAAGTGTAGTGTTCAATTAAGTCCGTTTTTTTACACTTTCTGACCGTAAGACTGAATAATATACGAAGCGGCGTTGGATTTGTCTGATGAAAAATTTCATCAAACGAAGGAGTTCTTCGTTTCAACAATGTGCTTCGCAGAAAACAAAATCGTGCAACAGACATATCTGCTTCAATTCGGAATTTATGGGACGAAATAGTAGGGTTTTTACCCATTTATTACAATTCATATGATTACATACACATGATTACATAAAGAAGTTACCAAGTATTATTTCATATTACAATTAAACAAAAGCAGTCAGCTGATTTGTATTATTTGCAACAAACCAGCATGTAGGGAAATACATAGTAGAAATATTTGTGAAAATTTTTGTTGCATAATGATTGGTAGCCAAAGAGATACAATTGATTTCATGAAACTTAAAACAACTCTTGATTATTTAAACATGAAAGGCCAAACACTCTTTGGGTGAAATTGTACCCAAGGGGGTGTTGACGTATATTTTTTTAAAGATTTTCTTTGCCATATTAAACGTTGTGTATTTCATTCCTTTGGGTGGAAGAATAAAGACACCACAAAGTTGGACACAGCACTGTCTTACTGTCGACAAGGTCTGATTGTTTAATATTCCACACCAGCATATTTGACTAAAGATGCAAATTTCTAGCGCCATGTCATGTGTTGGTTGAGACCGAATCTTGGGAGCTTATATAAATAAAATGAATTTGTGAATTGCGAACAAACGTGGCTAACGATTAATGCTATCGAATCCCGATATAGCCAACAGTTTTTCTTTGAGCAGGTAAATACCATTTCAAATGATCAGGCTATGCCAAATCTAGTAAAACCTTCGCAAACTTATGATTTGACTCGTCATTCAACTGTGGGACTTATCCAATGAACCTTAAGATAGAACGCACGCAAGTTGAATTCTTCTTCTTATGAATTAAAATTTACAACTTAATCGAATATTGACTACATTGTCAGGTGATACCCTTAAAAGTTCTAAATTAATGTTCTTAATTAATGCACAATTTTGCATTTCGTAAAATCGACTGAAGGATATCCAAGTACAATTAATTTCCTAAAATTGGTCAAAATGTAGCAAGCTCTGAAAGAGCATTAATTTTTTTTGAAAGTGTAGCTGAGTTTAAGATACGAACATACGAAGCACTTGCTTAAAACGCCATTTTTATGGGAAGTACCAAAGCGGGCTTGATTAATTGGTGGGTTTTTTTAAATTTTACCAAGGATTCAATTCAACGGACAAACCCTTAAATTGTTACAGTTTAAAGTACCTACTACGAGTATTGTGTCAAGTTTTTGAGAGTTTAATAATGATGTACTTCAATTATTATGATTTCCATATAGGACATCAAACGATCGACTTTGAAAGTCATGAAATTCATCACTTTAAGCATTTACATCTAGGTGCCACATTTTTGTCGTATCAAATGGCAAATGCCACCCTATATCGATCTATATCAACCCGCCCCATCTGGATTATATCATAGAAATTGACAAGTTTTTCGAAATTCACTATTCAGCTGTAATTCATAATTTATTAACTGCCGTAACCCTCGTTTCTATCTGCTGCAAATGTCTGTAATGCTCAACATAAAATTATCAAGGAAATCGCCTGATTATTCAAGTCTATAGTAGTATCTTCTATGCGGTTTAACCCATACATTCTTTGATTCACGTTTTTTATAAAATTGTATTGAATTTGATTTAATTTGAAACATTCTTATTCGTTTGATAAACTTTGCTCTGAGAATAAAAATGTAAGGCATTGTCGTACCCCGCTTTGAGCCTCCCACACAAATTCGTTGGTTTGACGAAATTTTATTGTTTTCCCAATACATAGATTGTAAAGATGTAAATTATTTGTCAGTTTTTTCTGTCATAATGCTTGCTAAAGTATGAAAAAATATTAACAAAGTAATTATGCGTTTTCTGGTACCTCCCAGATTAATCACCAGATTTAACCCGTATATTCAAATATTCGCATATTCAAAAGTACTAAATGCAGTATAATTTTGAACACCTGAGGCGCTTAGCAGACTTAGTTCTGGGAATATGAATGGACTGCATATTGACAATTTTAGCAAAACAAATAAATTAATGATTTCTCTATAATTTCTGATCGGAAGACTTCATTTATCGCCTTATTCAGGGGATTTATGATAAGAATCCTGCAAATTGATACATCTCGTGCAGCTCACACTATCGCACTAATATTATGTAAGTCAATTCATTTGACTGCAATTTCTGTAGCAGTTTAGTTATTCACTATTGTAACACCTATTTTTATCCATATATCTCCTCATTATGATCATACTTTCAAGATCATAATGTGCGAATTCCAAATTATTTAGTTGTAGAAACAGCTTATGGTGATGTAAAATAATGAGTCGGTATTGTATTAAAGAAATTAAAGTTTTTGAAGCTGTGTCATATTAGACAAAGTTGGGGATGTATAACAAAAAAAAATATCCGTTTAAATTTTAATGTAGGGAGTATAATTAGAGGAAAGGAAAATTATCCCAGATACACGAGCTACATAACACATATGGAAAGCAGCAGGGCAAAATCTACAGATTTCTTCAATCACTGTATCCACCAGTCCTACTGTCAACAGATGAGGATTGTCCAAGATTCTACTACTACCAAAAAAGACTCACTTCTGTGAAAATAAAAAAGAACAAATTTTAAAGGTGTAATATATCACCATTCAGAGGTGATGATTTTTACAGATTGTGTGCAATTGGCGACGTCTTGTTGGAACCAAATATCGTCGGCAACGTAGTCTTCAGTTTCCAATAGCAGAGGCACAGCAATGGCATTTTGTTTCCTTGCGTCGTCATTTGCTAAAAAGTTTGGATTGATGATTCCACTAGCCCACAAAGCACACCAAACCTTTGATTTGTCAGAACGCAATAATTGCATTCGAATGTCTTCATGTTGCTCCTCAATTAAATACGCTAATTTAATTCGTTGACGTAGCAGTTAAGGCAGAAATGCTAACCCAAATTTTGTTCTAAAACTATGGACTTTCTTCAAGTATTTCAATAGCCCAAACACTGGAATGGTGATATTTTGGAAAATCGGTTTTGGTTCAGTTAAATTTTGTTTGATTTTAAATCAGACAAGATGTCAAGTTCGTGATGAAAATTGAATTTTAAAATATTTAATTGTACATAGAATTGCGCGCTTGAAAGGCAGATTGAATCAAATCTTCATTGGGGGTTGTTATTATATGGGTGTATAAACATCGTGTTTATACTTATCTTTTATTTCCTAACTTTGTTCCGAATGCATTTAAAATGAACTTGCCATGAACTTCAATAAACGGGCTTTCTGTAACGTTAAACCAAATTGTATTTTTATGATACCTTGTTTTGCATATATATATTTGTGTTAAACTTATTGCGAATTGTTAATAAGATAAATGTCGGATAATATTTCATAAATGCCACAAGTTTGCACTTGCAACAGCCCTAAAATGAAAACTAAAAATCGATTACTCTGCACATCTCAAGTGGTAAGCATCACAGCTTCTCCAAACAAACTTGCCTTGTATTAAAATTAATCACTTTCTTTATTTCTATCATTTTAAAGGCAACCAAATAATTTCTCATATCTCTTGAGAAATTATCTTATTCAAGGTATATTATATAAATCATCAGTAGGTCGATTTCCGTTCGCTGCGATACAAGAAGATTGTCTAACCACAAAATACAGTCCACAACCTACTCCACAAATATTCAACATGGTGCAGTGTCGATTATCACAGCAAATTAATTACAGCAGTAACAGTAGCAGCCACTTTGCCCCATCTGCATTGACATCGCACCACCACTCTAATCAACAAACTTCCCTTTTTCACGAGACTCCTTCAAACTTATTGCAATTTTATAACAATTGTTTCAAATAACTAAAATGGAAAACCATTTATTTTAATTCAATTTATTCAATGATAACGAAATTTTTTCAACTACTATTAGTTTAATAAATTGTAATGAAATCGAACACTGATTACATTTTGAAACATTTTTTATATGAAATATTATTTTTTATACATATTAAAAGCGAAATTTCTTTTTCGAGGAATGAGAGACATCGGTTGCAATGTGGAAGTAGGGAGTTTCAGTTAAATCAAGTTATTCAACTCAAACCAAATACGGACGGAATAGCGCAATAATGGAACTGGTTATTTTTAATAGAAGACATAGTGACATTTCATTACTACTGATAATGGTATCGACATTGTTTAAAAATGGTGCAAGTAGTCGTCCAAGTGGTAAAAGTATTAAGTTCGAAAAAATTCTAATAATAATTGTAATGAAATCATCAATTAATTATTTTAAACAGTGAAATGGTCCCTTGTATGAATACTGACTTAAAAAAAAACCGAAAGAAAAAAAGACATGTGCGCTTTGGGATTCACCCGGACAAGTTTTCATTCTATACGTTTAAAAATCTTCAAAATCATAGCAAAAAACCTGATCTTTGGGATTTGCATGAACAAATGTTCCTTCTTTACAAATAGAAAAACAGACAAATAAGCAAAGTTTGTGAAAACATAAAACCTTTTCAATGGATTTAAACTCATGAATATTGCCAAAGGTTTTTTTTATTTTTTTTTTAATTTCTTAATTTTTCTATGTTGGCCTCTTCTTCTACACTATGCCATTTGATATAGCAAAAATGTATCTGAAGTATCTTATGACTTATGAACTGTTTAAACTGTTGGACAGACCATTAGTCGACTCCATCTGATACTTCTCATACAATTTTGCCAATTTCCTAAATTAATTTTTCATAAAACTTCTAATTCATAAGCCGGAGTAACCTAAATTTTTGCCTACTGAAATTATTTACAGGGCATGAATAAGTTTAAGACAAACCGAGTGATAATTCGTGTCCTTTCTGATACCATTTGTCACATATGTTCTTATGCACTAAATTCAGTATAATTTGGTATCTAAGAACGAAGATAAGATCTGGGAATAAAAATATCTCCACCTTCCACACATATTTTCCGAAATGCAAGTTTTCCTCTGTAATTTATAGTTAGCAGACTGCAGTAAATTTAAAATTTCCGTTCACTGGATTGGTTTTCAAGGGTTGGTAAAATTTAAAAAGCATCATATTCACATCAAGCCATTGCACTAAATACAGCCATATTTGTCAAACATACTAATCTGGATAGATTTACTTCTGACAATCAAAATTAAGGTTCTGCCATGTCCGTCGCAGAACCTCGCATATATCTTGACCGATTTATAGAAATAATATTTTCTCTCGCAATATCTAATTCGTAGACTGCAGTACCATGAATTGCATTGTAATCTTTGGCAAAACTTGAAAAAAAACCGTACAGCAATTCCAACGATTTTCCTAGCTTAACTCTATTAATTGCGCTAAAGCCAAACAAACTTACAAACTTACCGCAAACTTACTTCTGCAAATGATAATAGACTTTATAGTTACGCCAATTGCAATACATACAAATTGACTCGTTCATTAAAAATCGAGTGTCCCTGAATAATTTCCAAAAAAGAGGACTTTAAAAAGTTGGAATTAAATTTGTTTATTTGTTTTTAATTCAAACCAACCTTGCACACTTTCCACCGACGTGAATGATATTCATGCGTTGAACTGAAAAGGCAGAGGCCAAAACCTTCTCCCATAAAACTCGATCTCAAAGACCCAGCAATTTTTGAAAAAATCTTAAAACTCTCTACAATTCTTCCAGTGAATACGTCACTTGTAATGAGATATATTACTTTTATGAGTTGAAGCATTATACCAAAATAAATCCTAAAACGGAATGGCCTGGGCATATTAAATCAGAAATATTTCGTTTCTCCAACTGTTTATTTGCCTATGAGTCGGTAAGACCCATCTCTGCCTCTAGCTCAGTGGTGGTTAGAAAGGTTCTCGACTCATCAAATGAACTGCCATTATTATGTGATTATTACAGTCCCAAAAAAAAAAAAAGGAAAAAAGAGGTTGCTAAACAACAGGATGGACCGATAATTTATACTATCTGATAAAAAAATTTAAAATATTTCATCATGAACTCTACTGATGATACTTTATGCATAATATACAGGACATGATGTTAATGTTCCGTACTCTTAACCAACCCTAACCTTGCTCTTTTTTGCATATCGTTAGTGAAAAGCCCAAATACCAACTGTTACATTTCAGTACCCGAAGGAAAAGTTACATATTTAATGTAACTAAAAATACAATTCAAGAAGTGTCCATGACTTAATCTAATTTTAGGCACGAAAAAACTGGTTATCATTTCACGATACTGAACAGCATTGATTGTTTGCGCTTGACATACCTCATTTTCATAAAAAAAGGTCCAATGATTCCTTCAACCCAAAATCCACACCACACAGTGACACGTTGAGGATGCATTTGCTTCTCATGAATTACTCAAGAATTTTCCTCACCCCAAATGCGTCAATTCTGCCTATTGACGAAGCCATCAAGATGGAAATGGGCCTCGTCGTTGAAGATGATTTTATCGGCAAAATCAGCGTTTTCATGTTGTCTCTCCAATACCCAATTAACGTACTCCCTTCGCTGTCCATGGTCAGCTGGCTTCAGTTCCTGAGTCAATTGAACTTTGTATGCATGAAGATGCAAATCTTTCGTCAAAATTCGCTGCATAGTGGATTTGGAGACACCAATTTGCCGGGTTCGGTGACGAATTAAGGTGGATGGAGTTTGAGCGACATCATCACGTACAGCTGCGACATTTTCGGTCGAACGACCTGGTCGAAGGCGCGTTGTTGTCTTTACGTCACTAACAGACCCAGTTTTGTCAAATTTATCCATTAATCTCTTTACTGTTGACTCTTTTGGAGCATTATTGTGACCCCAAACTGATCGCAATTTGCGAACTGTAGCAGCAAAACTTTCACCATTTTGGTAAAACAATTTTACAATGAGAATGCGTTGTTCATTCGTGTAGCCCTCCATTTTTACTAACCTCGTACCTTCTACTAGCAAACAATAACAATTGTTTAAATGTCAAACAATGACACTTCGAATCTTGCGTTCTTATTAAGACACCCTTTACTTATATATTTTAACAAGACTTACCAGTAGTTCGATGAAAGGCCTTTCACAGCTACTGGCGTACGAACGAGAGAGATGATTGTAGGGTGGTGATTATTGCTGATGTTTTGTATTACACTCTCTTTCTCGCAATTCTTGAGTGGCTTTGACGTTGTGATATTTATTAATGACAATTTACCTTTATATCTCGTCGTACAGCTCAGTACAGTATTTCTGGAGACTAAAGCTTATTTTTGTTTTTTTTTTCTTTCGCGACTAGGTATAAATTTATATATGTTGTATTCCTTTTTTCTGCTACGTATGTCACAATTTTGATTATGGAAACTATTCACAAAGAGAAGAAATGTTAATATTTTTAGACGGAATTTTATTCTAGCATAAGCGAAGATAATTTGGCAACTGGTGAAGGTTTCGCATGTACGCTAATTAAAGGGATTTTGTTTTGTTCATAGATTCTCTCTCTCCTTATCATTCCCTTGTTCATGGGCAGAAATTAGTGGTGTTATCTAACAAAAAAAGAAAAGCATGATTCCAGCTTAGTTGGAGATTGGTTCTTTCTACGGGGCAAGATGTATTTCAATTACCTTTTTTTATATTAATCGTCTATATTTTTATTTTGGTTTAGGTAACCCTTTCAGAACAAAGATATCGAAGATTAATTGTGTTACAATTATGATGACCACATAGGAATCAATGAAAGACTTTATTACGAGATAATAATTATATCTGTTGTAATAATGACTATTCGCGTTCCTTGAATTAACATATAAGCAAACCAACTTGTTGTGGAAGTCTGCTTTGCGGAAAACGCTTTAGTATATCGTCTACGGAACTTTGTTACGCTGGCTCATTCCTTGCAAAGTTGATCCATATAGTAATACTTGTACATGCACAGTAGCTGCGAAATTCGGCTTATGTTCGTTGTATAGCATTCTTGGTCAACCTTATTAACTGATAAAGTCTTACGATGTGGCTAGTTTGGTTGTCAAAATGGAAAGGAAGCTAATTCTTTGTGGAACTCACCTTATCTTCGATCGCAACGTGATTTTTGACAACTCTCATCACCCCGAAATTATTTGTTTGTATACAGTCAAGAATTTTGTACTCTGTGTTTTATACAATATTTGGAGCGGTACATAGTTGTATGCAATATCTAAACCGTTGGTTTTAATTTGTAAATATTGTTTCCAAGAACTTTGCCATGGTAACCAAAAAAAAAAAAAAAAATTCCAGTAAAAAAATGGTGCGTTATTGCATATTACACACTCTATGTGGACAATAGATTATCATAGCACAAATTCTTCGTAGGCTGGCTTTCCGTGATAAAATGTTTAACAATACCAAATGGACATATTGCGACAGTTTGATGTGTTGTCAAATACTTACTGAAAAAGGCGTTTTATTATCACCCATTATGACGACAAATCGAGTATGCCTTCCTACAATTAAAAGGAGAGCATTTATCTATTGGAATTTTTCATCAGGACAATCACTCACTCATTGCTTCTCACATATTGCTTCTTATTCATGTAAGCAAGCAAGTGTAGCAAACCATATTTTTGCCACATTTGTGTCTAATGGAGGTTAAAAACACAAAGCTGATGTCACTTTTCTTCCTTATGAACTCCTTATTATTGAGTTAGTTGGGTTATCTTCATGTTTTCATACTGCGTTTTGTACGTTGTATGAGTATTTTGTTGTTTTTTTCCTTCAACTAAATTTAGTAGTTATCGCAAATGTCGAAGGCGAATGCTCTAGAAGTCGATCTAAATTCTTCCTAATTCCGGAAATCACTGTACGAGTACTTTCGGTGATGTATTTTTCCCAATAGCTTCCACATATCAACTCAACCACCAACGATTTATTATAACGAAGAAAATTTATATTTTATCGCCCTGATCCTCGTTGACAAATTGCAGTGGACATTTATCATTATACACATTCACACATATAGAAATAAAAATTATTTTTTATTACAAACCATTTTCAGCACAGCAGCATACAGGAATTTATGAGATTGACAAGCACTAAATTATGTGGTGTGGAATCTGTGATGTTCAGTTGTCACTGTATGAGCTAAGCGTTAATCAAAATACGTATACTGGCAAATCAATGGGTACTCGTATTGATGAATTATTTAATGCGGGGGGAATGGAAGATACAGAACTTTATAAGCTACATAAATAAACATTAGGGTATTCCGCAAAGTGGAGACAATGAATGTGTCAGAATGATAAGAAAATAAAAAATGGAGACATGTATTTATCTTTGTGGCGAATATTTTGAGAAGTGTTCCATATAAAACAATGAAACAAGTGGACGGAACCAAAGTTTATATCTTTATAACAACGAAGTTGTCTTGCAGTTTGTGGCAAGACAAATGTACCCTCGAATAGTAATTTTTTCACGGACATAAGTCAGTTTGCCGATGAAGTATCCACCAAAATATTTTTCCACAATCAATGTAACCAGAGCGATTTCATTAATCTAGGGTTCTAAAGGGTGACGCATAAGTAACGTTATCGGCGACTCTGTTGAATGCGTTCTTGTGCATCATTTGATTTTAACACATGAACCATTTGCATTTTATATGGGAAAAGATGTAACATATGTAAAATTTTTTGCAAACACCGCCTAGATATCTCTGACTGCTGAAAACGTCGCCTGTTGAAATTTTCGCGGGTTTCCTCAATACTAGCTTGCACTCGAGCAATGGTCACTTCATTTCGAACTGAACGATGTTTTCCAGCACGCGGAAGATCACAGACAGCCTCTTGTTGCCCAAAACGCTGAACGAATCGGTAAATTGTTGGAGCGCTAGGAGCATTTTGAACATGAAAGAAATTTCGATATGATCTGAATAATCGAATGCTGACTTTCAAAGTAAAATTGAACAACTTTGATTTTTTGTTCTGTGCTGATCCTTTCCATCATAAATTTCCCAAGTATTATTTAGTTAATTCTGTAAAGAGACAAAAAAGACTTAAACAAAACATGTATTCACTGATCAAATCTTAGCATTACTTATGCGCCACCCCATATAAATCAAATTTCAACCAATTGACTTTTTTTACCAAATCTATTAAACATAGCTGTTTCGAAAAAAGGGAGATTTCGCAGCAGCGTCAATGTAGACAATAGTCAATGTAAATGTCAATAGTTATAAGATTTTAAATTTTTAAAGATGAACTGCGAGCGGAGAGCTTCTGTATTAAAGTTTGCGCATAAAAATGATGGGGCCAATGTTTATTTTTGCTAAACCAAGCAATTTGTAGGAGAGACATTGAAAACCACACAGTTATTATAAAGGAATACAATGGACAAATTTGTATTGTCAGAGCAAATTTGATTAAATGCCTGATGTGTACTAAATTTGGTTGAATTTGATGGAATTGAAAGAAATACCTGAATATAAGAATATAAGTTTATAAAGCAATACAAAGGACAAAAACATAAGTTGTTGCAACGACACGAATTTCGGAAAATCTATTAAGTTTGTAGGTATCAGAAGAGATGGATCAATTTAGCTCGTTTTCAATAAACCATTTTATTGCATGTCAAGCAACACCTACCATCATTTTCTCTGGTGATGGTATAACAATTTTAAAAATATTTACTGCAGAAATATATTTTGTTTGGAAAAACAGTAAATTGCAATTTCTAAAATTTTCATAGTTACGTTAGGAATGTATTTTTTGTGTCTCGTTTTCTCTGCTCACATGGAAAGTATAAAAGCTTGCTCTAGTCCACTTAAACTTTAGAAAATCATAAAATATAGATTTTCGTATATGTGGAAAGTCGCTAGAATGTCTCTGCCCACCATAGCTGCCCAAATTACTTGTGATTGTTTTCTCAAACTGGAACAATAGCCAATAAGCTGCAAAACCGGCATTCAATTTAACATTTAAATAAAATTTAAATTTTGGTCGATTCGCACTTGCTAAAAAAACATTTTTCGTGCCAGAAACAATATTTTTAGATTCTCATGATCAAATTTCAATAACAATTTGTATGTTAAACATTACAAATTCGTCATTAAAACAAGTTTTGTTAAAAAATCTTGAAAATTTTATTTTTCCTATGTTTGAAAAGCCGAATTTTGCTCGATTTTTCATATATTTGAAAATGTCAAAAATCAACTTTGCATATATTTGGAAAGATTGAAAAGTCATTAAATCAATTTTTGAATATGAAAAGTCGAAGAATTGATTTTTTGTACTTTGGAAAAGGTTGAAAAGTCCATTTTTTGTGTCAGTTACAAAACTGTACATTGAATGATGCCTCAAAATGGGTGATTGTTTCCGCATTCACAACTTTTAAAAATGTATCGAAAAGTTCTCACATTTTTCTGAGGCTAATTCGACTCCGTATGACTGACAAGCTGGCTTTGTGAGATATTTGTGATTGATTTATTACGTTGTGGACTATGTAAGGACTAACACTAATTCCAATTCTTTTATTCATTCTGGAGCGACACTAATACTGGAAATATAAGTGATTCATTAAGTTGTGAACTACGTACGGACTAATTCCAGATAAGAGCACCTGCCAAAAAGTGTTTCATTTTAATTGAGCGATTTCCAACATTTAACAACATCTCTTTTTCGAATGAAGATCATGATTAAATTAACGGACATATAAATAAGAGGGACTGCTGCTGTTAGAATGCAAAGTACCGGAAATCCCTTCTTTCGCTGAAAAATGACCAGATCGGCTGCGATGTTTTCGCGTGGTATTATCATTTCTTGGAAGATGAAACGACTTCTGGTGGGGTGAACTGCAAAACTTTCCTGGTTGCATCCAAAGAACATAGCTCCAGCAGGCGGTTCTTAGGCGTATTTGAAAGACAATATCCGTCGCAATGTAGGTAGACATTGAAGCTGTCGCAAGAAATTTTACTGTTGGCGTGAACCAGCGTCGGAAACGCGAGAGTTTGCATTTGGAGCTTACTAATTTAGCAAATGTTCGATCCATTCAATGTTAATGAAACACTTCAACAAGCCCTTTCCTACATAACCAATTCGACCCATTCGAAAAACTTATGGGCTGTGGTGTCATAGACAATGGGACAACACATTGCTAACCAAGGGGACAGGTTAAAAACGTCATCTGTCTGCTTGGTTCATTGTGTAACTTTTCATATGTAAGTAGCAGAAACCCAAATTTTTGTACATTGTGTTGTTTTACAATGATTGGCAAAATCTGATAAAAAACCAATTGATTAACAATTGGCAATGATTGGCAAAATCTGACAAAACCAATTGATTAACCATGACCGATTTCACCCATATATTGTCATGTTCATTTCTACTCTGAAATTAGTCAAATTTGCTAAATATCTAGCGTTTGGTATAGTTTTGTTTCAGAATGAAAATGGTACCATTCTGGCTCTTCATGCACAAACTGACCTATTTTATGAAATTTAATCATTTCTGTGTAATTTGTACAATCACCCTCTATAATATAATCTTCAATAATTCCCTATAAAACTTCAGAAAAGCGATCCATTAGCCGATTCAATCAACATCCATAATTCCACCGTAATCCATAATTCGTGGCCTGTAGTTAATCGAATGTTTGTCAAATATATTACGTTATAATTCTGAATAAGATGTGCGCCCTTCCTGGTACCCCCAATATAAATTACCTTATTTAACTCATGTATTCCTTGATTCGTAGTTATCTTTCTGTTGCACCATATTCCGTATAATTGAGCACACATAAGACATTTAGTATTGCGAATAAAAAAAGACCGCACTGCCTCAGGGTACTGCTCATAGAAACTTGCCGATTTAGCAAAAAATCGCTGATCTCTCCACTTTCTTCCAAATGGAGGACTTAAGAAAGATTTACAGAGCTTTAATTTAGAGTATTTTTACGCATCAAAGCATGAGACTTTAGGTGGAAGTTTGTGTAAGTCAGTGCTCTTGACCGAAATTTTCGTACTTGTTTTGCAATTAATAAATAAACGGCATAACTATTGAAACAATGAAGGAAAATATCAATTTTTCTCTAGATGAGTTCAGCCTTTGTATAGGGTAGCGCATAAGCACCGCTTAGATTTGATCAGTAAATACGTTTTTTGTTTAAGTCCTTTTTTCGTCTCTTTACAGATTTAATTAAATAATACAAAGAACCAAAGTTGTTCAATTTTACTTTGAAAGTCAGCATTCGATTATTCAGATCATATCGAAATTTCTTTCATGTTCGAAATGCTCCTAGCGCTCCAACAATTTACCGATTGGTTCAGCGTTTTGGGCAACAAAGGGCTGTCTGTGATCTTCCGCGTGCTGGAAAACATCGTGCAGTTCGAAATGAAGTGACCATTGTTCGAGTGCAAGCAAGTATTGAGGAAAACCCCGAAACTTCCACCAGGCGACGTTCTCAGCAGTTAAAAATGTCTAGGCGGTCTTTGCAAAGAATTTTACATATTTTACATCTTTTTCCATATAAGATGCATTTGGTTCGCGAGTTAAAACCAAATGATGCACAAGAACTCATTCAACATAGACGCCGTTAAGGTTAGGTATGCGCCACCCTTTATAAGTAAGTTCTTACTACTTGACCAATTATGAATTTCACCTAATTGTGATTTTAGATTATTTCTATGCCAAATTTCAACAAGTTCAATCGTGGACAAAGCGTTTTAGAAGTTTAGTTTAGAATTTTAGTTTAAATTTAATTGTATATCAAATGAATATTTCGATTATTCTTCTGTTTCAATATTTCTTCAATTTGTAACAATGGAATGACAAAATCAGTATAGAAATTTCAATCAGGTGAACTGACTATGAACAGACCTTCACCCAACGTACTTTTGCGTTGGTGTAAAAGAGTGGGCTTGTCAGGAGGGGAGTAGTAAAACGCTACGTTCTTATCAAAAATTATCCCGAATTAAACAACAAAAGTCCTCCGCTAAAAAAAAGAAAACAAAAAATACATTTGATAGATGGATAACTGATTTCTGCGAAACCAGTCAAAGTTTTATGTGTCTTAGCTTCACTTAGCTCGACAATGAAGTTAATTTTCATTTAATTTTACTGAAAATTAGAAGTGAATATAATAAACAAAAATTTTGGCTTCCTATTAATCAAAAATTTCAAAGGAACCATAGAAATATTGTGGAAAATCGATTAATTTGTATAGGAGGTATAAGAAGGAATATTGTGAGAGGTAAAAATCAAACTTACTTTAAATTTTACAGAAAATTATGAGTCAATATAATAAACAAACATTTTGGCTGCCTATTAATCAAAAATGTCAAAGGAAGCGTAGAAATATTGTGGAAAATCGATTAATTTGTGTAGGATGTATAAGAAGGAACATTGCGAGATATAAAAATTAAACTTACTTCAGCCAGTCAATTATAATTTAAAGCGAAAATATTGAGTTTTTGAATAGTAGGCAAGAAGTCCACTTGCTACCTATTTTCGATCTCACAATATACTTTAGTAAACTCTTAATATATACAAAACATGAGTACATGCAAAATATTTAACGCTAAGAATATATGGATGAAACCGATTATTTGTATTGAAAATACCATAAAAAACGTGGTCAATCGGTTAGTTCTTTCAAAATTTTCCAAGCGTTACATGGCAATGCATTGAACACAAATTTTGGTTAGTGTGGTGGTCAAGGAAAAATTGTATTTCGGTGATCTGTATAAGAAGTTTCAGAAGCGGTGAACTGATTTAGCTCATTTATAGTCCATCATAATATTGTAAGGAATTATGCTCTACCAGGTTTAAGAATTTACATTAAGATTTACAACAGTTATCGTATCTGCCAACCGGTTAGCCAGACAAGCTGGCATCGTTGAGTAGTGTTTAAAAGGTTAAAATATGATACATGCACTTTCTTTTATTGATACAATTCTGCTGTATCAAATAATATAAATATATCCTCGTTCCTTCGAATGAAGTCGTAAAAGAATATTTTTAAATGCATGAAGCTGTGGAAAATACACTAAACTTTTGTTTGTTTTTATTTTTAATTTTGTTTAATACTTTTTGACCTGGCGTACTATTACTCGGTGAATAATTCAGTATTATTACAATATTATGAATTCTTTTCCCAATGGTAAGCTGTTTTCTTCTTTGTCAATAGCAAATAGTACTAGAAAATGTTGCTTTCTGGACCCACGCCTCTGATAGTTCTAACAATTGAAATTTTTTCTTTAATCTTAACTTGATAATAATTTTTATTTCGTGAAAATGTCATAATCAATTACAACACAATGCTTAGCTTTAAAGCATTCGATGAGTTGTTCAGTTTTTCCTGATATAACCAAATGATATCTGTACATCTCTTTTGGTCCATGAGATCGCGCATTACAGATGTTAAAGCGTATAGACAGTACTACAACCTTTCACCTGATATAGAATGTACAAATTTTGTGATTAATAGCAATGCATCGTCATGATTTATGATCAGTTAGTTACTTATGCATTTTATGATCAGTTAGTTACTTTGCCCAGTAAAACAAATTTTTGAAAGAGAACATATTTCTTTCTATATCAGCAGCATACATGACAAACTATAGATATATCTTTGTAACTCCGATAGTTTATGAAATATGGCCGTTCAAAATGTTAAGTTGTGCGAAAGGCAACACAGCTCTTTTTCCAATCTTAACTTAATATAGCATATGACAATTTCATGATTCATAATGACTTAAATTTTTACGACATTGGAAGCAGATATTTTGGCCGATAGAAAGAATTTTTTAAAAGGAGTATGGCGTCAACCATTTTTTGTCTATTTACACCACCCATAACGATACTTTGACACATATTAGAGAAATTTGAAATGGGGCAGGAACATTTTCTTTTTATGCCAGTAGCTCTCACACCAAATCTCTTCTGTATACCTCAAATAGTTCATTATGTAGCTTATGATTCCTTCCTAGGCAACGCAAATACTCGTGTACTGTGAAAGTTTCATGACATTAGTCATGTCCATAAGTTTGGTAATATTTAGTTTTATGTACATAGATATCGTGATTAATAATAATATATTACAAAATTTTTATGACATTAGGTTTGTTTGTTTGTTTCATGATTAATTATGGTTTACTATTAAATTTTTGTGGCTGGCCATAGTTACTTAGAGCGCTACAATAGGGGATTTGCACCGCCCACTTTTTGTTCAGAAATAGTTCATTCTATACTACTCGTATTGACATGTGTATTAGATCGCACATTGTAGGTCTCATAAGATATGGCCGTTCAGATTCTTAAGTTGTGTGGGCGCTGCCACGCCCTTTCTTTCAATGTTAACCTAATACAGTATATGAAGATTTTATGATTGATAGTTACATACGAGTCCTATTACACATTCATGATGGACGTGATAGTCCTGATGGTAGGGCCACCATAAGGGTGTTTAAAGAGGCGGGGAAACGTCTCCAATATATTTCTTTTTATGCCTTAACAAAAAAAAAATCTCTGCACAGAGGTATAGATCATAAGATACGGTCGTTCAAAATTGTTATTTGTATTTATGCAAAGATACCAACATACAAACATTCAATTGTATATATGTGAATTTTTGTAAACTTACAAAAATTATTGTCACTTAAGTAAAATCAGGGGAGTAACCACAATTCGTTTCAGATTAGAAACAAAAAAATTTAAATGTACTCGTAATTTGTTTGCCTATTTCGGCTAATTGATAAACATTCTAACGATGACTGTTTTTGTGATATAGTGTTAGGTTTGCAATCCCGTATTGCACTATATCACACCACAGCCTGACGCGTCTCTGATTAATGCTAATTGAAAAACTTGGAATTTCTTCAATGAGATCAAAAAACAATATCTAAGAGCAGTATTAATTTGCTATGGCGTAGGTTGCAAAATGTCGCCGTTTGCTACCATACAAGCTTAAAGTTAGCTTAAAGTTATTAATACTTTCTTTGTGGAACTGAGCATTCAATATCGAAATAGTAGTGCAAAAAATACTTTTATTATTAAATATATAAGTCTTTGGTACCTGTAATTGCTTCCTATACAATTTGGACCATACAATTGCCGCTGCAACTTGCAATCAATAAACAAATAATTCAAAAATAATTCAAAATAATTCAAATAATTCAAAGCACAATGGTTTTCGGTGTATTTTACGAATATGATCAAGAAAATACACTATAACGTACCACTTATTCTTACATTTGACCATTGTCCGCCACTTTGCGTGATATCAGTCTCGATATTTATTTTTCCATATACCATAAATACTACTTGTGGCATTCACTTCGCACGTAGCAGAACAATCCACTGAATACAATAATTCCGAGTGAAATCCCATGGCCTTAAGACACATCTGCCAAATATCCTGGAGTCAAATTGAAGCAGTGAGTGGCAAACAAAATAAGACAACATGCAACATACCAAGACAACATGCGAGAGGTTGATGAAAAATTCTCTCAGCAAGGCAGTAATTTTCTCGGAGTATGCATTTTCAAGTTGTGCTCTGAAAGATTTTTGGTGAAAGTTGAAGTTTCCACTAAACCACATAACTTTATATTTATACAGTTTACTAATACCAAACTATAGGGTGATTTTTTAAGATTTAAGTTTTTCAGGTTGGCAGCGCTGGTTGGTAATGGCGTTCAAACGTCATCTGTCAAAGTGAAAAGTGTACAATATACTCAGCCATTTCACCTACCACAATGTCTAATTTTTGCTGAATGGGCCTTACAAAAGCTCAATGAAAATATGCTGTTATATCGAAAAATTGTGTTCAGTGATGGGGCTCATTTCTTGCTGAATGGATACAAGCAAAACTGTCGCATCTGGAGTGATGAACAGCCACATGTCATACATGAATTACCGTTGCATCCCGAAAAAACGACGGTCTGGTGTGGTTTATGGGTTGGTGGCATCATCAGTTTATTTTTCTTCAAAGACGACCGTGGAAGAAACGTCACCGTCAACGGCGAACGATATCGGGCCATGATACGCGATTTTTTTTTCTCGCACCAATTAGCTGAGTTGGACTTGGTTGACATGTGGTTTCATCAGGATGGTGCAACATGTTATACTGCTCGTGAGACAACGAATTTGGTGAACAGCTTATCTCTCAGTTTGGCTCTGTGAGTTGGCCCCTAAGATCTTGTGATTTAACGCCTCTTGATTATTTCTTGTGGGGTTATATCAAGTCGTTAGTCTACGTAGACAAGCCGACCGCTATTGAAGCCTTACAGGATAACATAACACGCGTTATTCGTGGAATACAGGCCGAAATGCTCGAAAAAGTGACGAAAAATTGGACCTTCCGAATGAACATTTTGAGACAGAGCCGCGGACAACATTTGCATGAAATTATCTTTAAAAATTAAATGGCAAAGACCAGTTTATCGATTCCAATAAAATATTTTAATATATGATGCAAATTTGAGTGTTTTATTCGATTAAAAAAAAAAAAAACTACGACTAAAAAATCATCCCATATGTTACCGATGTTAAAATTTATGTGGGATATAAGATATAAAAAGAAGTATGACAAGAACAAGCATAGCTCAGTCAGTTGAACCGACAATTATAAGGTATAGTAATAAAGAATTCATTATTTTCCCAATAGACGGGCCAAGTAATCTATAGTGGTGAACCGACTGTACCTTATAGTAATAAGAAATCCATTATTTTTCCAATAGATGGGTCAAGTAATCTGTACCTCGGTTGTGTAAATGTGATTCGGTTATGCTAGATGACATTAGGGAAGCAAGTTTTCACGTTCAAGAAGCTAATTGTTTAGTAATTGCTTGGCTCAATATTGTCAAAAATGGGCCCGCGCAAAGCAAAAAAACACCACATTTTACAGCTTTTATTTGATAGAGGCAAAAAAGGCAAGCCAAGCGGTTTGTGATTTTTATGCCGCAGATGCACCACGTTTTGGGAGGCTAAATATCAGAAAAGTCGATAAACTTACGGTGTTACACATGCCCAGGCACTAAACGCAAAAAAATTTGTTTTTTTTTTTTTAACCAAATTTCCATATGCGAATCTGCAACTTATGATGACTAGAAACGTAAACGGTCGTGGTCTAATCGCGTTGAGCTGGCGCACAGGGTGCATAGCAGAATTGCTGTATTTGGCGGACATAGTCCAATCGACTTTAAAAGTAAAGAAGCACATTTGGTCAAAAGATATTTGGTACTTTTTTTAGTGCCACATTATCATTTTAAGTGCCGTATCAGACAGTATGTACCTAATTTCGTTCGGGTAACGATATAATAACGCCTAACATAATAGTTTGCATTTAAGTAACATTTTGTGGATAATTGGTGCTTAAATATTTTATAGTAATTGCAGTGTTTTCCAATAATTTGTCTAGTTCTTCTATCATTCATATTTCTATTTTTTTATATACATTGCATAAATGTTTTTCAAAATTTCAATCATTTCCTTCAATTATATGATTATACTACATGTGTTACGCATTTACCAATACATATGAACCATTACATGAACTGAACTAGATATACTTTCACCCAACATATGTTTGCTTTAGGTGAATAATATCAGGGTAGTCAGAAGCGTGGTAAACAGCCGGATCCTTAACGAATGGTACTCAGAGTTAATCCAACAAAGTAAGGAAAATTTTGACTTTCTGAAGTATTATGTGCAGAAATTATAGATGTACTATTGATTTTTGCTAAATTGTCAAATTAATATCTGCGGTACCATATCAAGTGCAGTAATGTGGTCCATTTTCATTTGTAAATCTAACAGGTAATTGGGCGTAGCATGGTAAATTTTAACAAATTCAGTGCAATTGGATCAAAGATTGAAATAAGTATGGATAGAAAAAAACTTCCTTTGCTTCCCACAAATGAAATATGGCAGAGCTTCTCGCATTCATTAAACTTATTCTATTTTCATATTCACTCAATGGGTCATACAACCCAGCGATGTTTCTCAACTTCAATTTGAGGAGCATTTAGCACATTTGTCTATTACTCGACTACTCAAAGTGTGCATCAGAAACATCGAACTCACGATAATATACACAATAGTTTCGTTTTCTGAACATTAAACCTCGGTCTTTCTTTAAATATAAGCTCATATAGATGTCGAATTAAATCTATTGTACATAGTTTAAAATTTTATTGAATACTAGCAAGCAGCTGCGTTTTGAGTAAAAAATAGTTCAGAATTTAAATTCCTCTGCAATTTATTTATCCCTGTCTGTGAAGTGGCTTTGCCAATTTTTATGATTCCGACTTCAACTTCAATCAGAGAGGTGTAATATTTTTATCACACATCCGCTTGAACTTTTAATAGCTCAAATTTCGGACAATACTGCAATGCAGTTCTTTAGTATGGACGGTAGCATCATTTCTGTCCATAGATTTTCCCTGAAAATTGATTTTCGTAAAATCTTTTATTTAAAAATGAACAGGCCGCAACAGAAATATGCTTCTTAAGTTTCGCCTGTTTAGTTTCAACCTTCAGATTTAGTCTAGTTCAATTTTTAACCCATTTATTTCCTGTTTGCATTCAAAAGTTTATATTTTAACTATGTTCCGCGATACAATGCATGTTTCTAATTTCACAACTTCAATTTCTGTCATTATGTGTCATTTATGTCCTCTTTTTTCGTTATTTATATCTTAGAAGAACGAATTTCAAAACACTGCACTACCACGAGCTAAGAGATTGTTCGTTTTAGGTTCAGTATAATAATCTTCTTTGTTTTCTTGGTAATAATGCTACGATAATTTGTCCCCTTTTTTTCTTGTTCTACCCCCTAAAGGTGTGAATTTGAAAAATGGTCTTTCTGAGCACTATCTTTATGGTGTAAAGACAGAGTATGCATACGCAGCTTCATGATTTTAACTTTAGTCATTTTTTAAGAGCAATGGTACTATTTCTCCCCTCTTCTGTCCTTGTCTAAGGATTGCGTTACATCTTTTCATGTCACGCATCTATTATTTAAGAAGAATGTGCTCCATAATGGTTATCACGAAAACACGAATTCCTCGGTTCCTCGGTTCCTGCTGTGTGCCTATACTGCAAGGTGAATGGATATTCCCAATTATTTCGATATACCTTTAATGATTTGAGGTGGATAATAGCGCCATTTTTGTACGCTCTCATAGGGGTAAGAGTATAGATGTCGCAAAATTACATTCTTAATCAGGGCCCATTCTCTGAAGACGAAGACCATACTGATTTTGATTGTTCCAATTAGTTTGCCCAGTAATATTATTTTTACTCCTTAAAAGGCTCTAGCAATTTGAACTGGGCGATCGTAGCAGATTTCCCTCTTCACCCTAAAAGCACGAATTATGATAAAATCTCTTCTCATCATCCACCTGCTCTGAACTGGCAACATAGACAACAATTTTCATGATGACAGATTTAGTCGTTTGAGCTTGGTGATGATGCCAACTTTGTGCCTTTTCATCCTATTTTTACTCCTAAAAGTTTGAAATTTGAAGTGGAACATAATACAAGATTTTTCCATTTTTAACGCTATGTATACGAATTTCTAAAAATCCCTTCTTACCACGTTTCTATTCCAGATGTGGTTTGTGGATAACAATTTGCATGATTTTAGATTTATTTCTAGCTGTTTGAACTGGCGATCGTATTTGATTATGAGCCTTTTTATATTGTTTCAAGAATTTCGGAAAAATTGTAGCTCTGGCCGTTTGAGCTGGACGATTGTAACAGATTATACCATTTTTATTCCGTTTTTAGTCGTAAAAGTATGAATTTTCAAAAATTCCTTCTTATCGCGCACCTACCCAAATAAGGGTCTATTTCCTAGCCTTAGGCGTTTGGCCTGGGCGATGATCAGGCAGTCAGTCAGTCAGTGACGCAAGTACTTTATATGTAAAAAAAGATTAAGTGTGATCGAATATTGTGGTATTCGCATTAAGGAATAGGCCGGAATATTTAAATTTCGTCATATAAATTAGGAGCTACAGAGAAAAAAATAAAAATCGTCTAATTTGTAAGGACGTGTAGTATCATTTTCTAGATTAAGTCGTTTTAGTATAAATAGAGCAACTTTGTACATTTGAATGGAATTAATAAACTTGACTTTGATGTGGAAATACGTTCCACGATACCAAAGTCTCAGAAGTGGGATAAGAGCCGAAGAGTGAAATAAAGAGCGCAGAGTGTAAAAGACAAATCGTTGGCTACAGCAAATTGGCATGCCATCAAACTAGCATGCATGGCAAAGCGCACTCATTGTTCGCCTCAACAAGGTATCAGCCGAGTTAAGAGGGGAGTAACCAAAATTAGATGTGAGTGACAATGGTGGTAAAGGGGTTGTTATGGCGCAGAGAACATATGTGCAGTGTTGCGAGAGGGGGAGAGCTAGACCTTATGCAAAAAGAAAACGCTTTACTACAGAGAAAAAATGATTTTTAGAAAAACTTAAAATTATGAAGCGACGGGCATGCGGCTTACTGAAGATTATACAGTAACGAGCATATGGCTTACTTAAGATTATAAAGCGGCAAGCAGACGGCTCGCTGAAGATTATAAAGTAACGAGCATACGGCTCACTTAAGATTATAAAGCGACAAGCGGACGGCTCGCTGAAGATTATAAGTAACGAGCATATGGCTGACTTACGATTATGAGAAATGAGCATACGGCTCACTGAAGACCACGAAGCATATTCTCAAGCTAATTCCCAAATATAAGGGGCCTTATATAATATTTAAAGTTTTGAGGAGGTTTAAAGGTGTTTGGGCTGTAGAGAATATTCGACAGTGGTTCAGAGGACGCGAAAAATCAAGTATGTTATGAGATCATGGGATCTCATGATCAGGACGGCCGAGTTGTAGTATCATTTTCTAGATTAAGTTGTTTTAGTATAAATAGAGCAACTTTGTACATTTGAATGGAATTAATAAAGCTGGCGTTGATGTGGAAATACGTTCCACGATACCAAAGATGGTATTTGAAATTTGAAAAAAATTCATGGAGCCAAGTAAACGGACGTCGTGTATTCGTCTTTAAACATCATATACACATTTAACGAAAATATAATTGGTATTGTATACGCTTCCTTCTGAGAATTAGATTTTTGCCGTATAAACTGATATATGCCTTCATTCCTCTGGGTGAATCTACTCGTATACAAATTATATAAAGCTTCATGAAGCTTCACCTCTTTAATGCATTTCAAAAATAATTGCATTTCAATGACCTCCCCGATCGATGAAATAATTGCTGTAATTATCGTTCGAATGCATTTGTTGATTCTTGTGTTGCAAACTTCCGGTTTGCTGTAATCTCACATGAAAAAATTTGTTGTTGTATGGTCAGACATCCTGGAGATGAACGAAATATGGAGTTGGTTGAAGTCAGGTTATTGAATAATCTATGGTATAGTTCAGGCCTAGTCATGTGACAAGTTGCACCATCAAATAATAGAATTGTATGGTAACCAAATAAAAATCCTATAAATTTTCATAAACGACTACCTCGTATATGCGAAATATATGAGTAACAATAATATGTAATACTAACGTTGACATGTATAAAAGTGTAAAAAAGGGTTTTTAACAGAAAGCCAGAACCAATGAAATATATTTTGTCAACGCAAATTGAATTTAGGCGGATTTCTTAATGGGGATGATACGTTAAAGGTTTGGTTTGACAAATTTAACCCTATAAAAAGTTAAACAAATTGACCACAAATAGGGTTAAATTTGTAAATAAATGTCTGTTAGTGTGTCATCTCCTGTACCGACGCTTTATTATTTTCAGTTACACTTCTTCAGCTTTATTTTATGGAATGGATATTTCATTCGTTTTGTTTATACTAAAGAGATTTATAAATGTAAAACCAGTGTGGCGCATTTATACATAATGGATTCAATTGAGTTCAAAACTTTTATTTCAAATGGTAGAAATTTCAGCAGAATTGCAAGACATGCATTCTTTAGTGGGAAAAATTTTCTTCCAGCTGGGTATTAATTAGCCCTTATAAAGTGGCCAACTTGTAAGAGAATTGTAAATTTAGTATGTATGTTAACCAGAATTGTTATCTTGTTTGTAGTAATCTATAATAAGTAAATGAGAAATGAGGGCAAATGAGAAATTACTCTTTGTAACATTGTCTTTTCTCACTTTTTCAGTTAGAAGTTAACTACCATCCCAACGAACGTCGTCACCCTAAATGTTAGACCCCTCGAAACGAAAAAAAAAAACTTCCAAATAAGAAATGCATCGACAGAAATGGGAAAACAGCAAGGACAATCAAGGACAAAAAGGCAATCGGAACGTAAATTGTTAACAAGCATTTGACAAGAGGGGCAGTGGGGGAATGAGTGGAAAAATGCACGAAAAAAAATTAAACAAATGTGGAAACAGTAAATCCGATTTCCAAGGATTTGCTGGGGTTGCTTCTGGTATCAGTGCAATTTTATTTAATAAGTTCAACAATGACGGCCTCACCATGGACTGTTGCCACTCACGTTTTGTAAGCAAAATCAACATTTGAGCAGAGACGAATGCAATTTATATTTGTTGCTGGTGGCGCAATCATGTAGTTGCAGAAAAGACATATCGTGTCCTTTCGGTTAGTACTTTGTTATGTAGTTAGCAATGGTTTCGCATGCAAGTACTCTTGTAAGCCATGTGTCAACAATTGACATCCTAATTTACTTATGTCGCTCCTTCTTTACACATGCAAATACATTGATTCATTTTTATATATACATACATATGTACATTAGTAAGTTCCCGCTACTTCGTATGCGTGATCATATATTTTAAGTAAAAATTAAATTAAATTAAATCTCATTGTCAATTTCCACGATTCTGATTTTAATCTGGGAAGTACTATTTTCCTTATCATACATCTGATTGAGCTCTAATTAATAATAATTTCGGAAAATAATTTAAAGTCATGGCATCTTCGTCTGGGCGACTGCACCTATTTAGTTCCCTCTCGTCAATTTTCATCCCTTAATAAGTGAAAGGAATGTGCTTCTTGCATTCGATTTTTCAGCTTCTTCATTCAGATATAGTCTGGTTCAATTTTTTCCCCACTTTTTAACTGCTCGAATTTGAAAGTTTGTATTTTCATCACAGTAGAGTGCGCACTTTTAATTTTATGATTCCGAATTCTGTCTGACGGTTGCACCATTTATGCATCCTGCCTTCATTGTTTTTATCTTAAAAGTACGATTTTTAAATTATCTTCTGATATTACGCGAAAACGAACTGAGAAGAATGCATTGATGGTTTTAATTTCGGACATTTTTTTATAATATGGATTTTTTTTTTTTTGGCGGCTTCGTTCCTAGTTTCACCCCTAAAATTACAAATATCCGAAAATTGCTCTTTCTTTCTATTCTACCCCATAAAATCAAGAATTTAGAGAAATTTCCTCTTCAAGCACTACTACAGTGTAAAAATAGGCAATATTATGGTATAGAAATGTAATTTCATGATTTTAGCTTTAGTCATTTGTTATGGGTGGTGATACTATTTTTGTGGCCTTTCTGCCACTTTATATATTTTCTGTTCGCGTGTATATTCCGCAAGAAGAATGTGCATCATAATGTTGATGACTTTGGCTTCAATCCTTTGCTTTAAGCGATGGTACCATTCTTCTACTGTTCCTATCAGTCCCTGTGACACGTTTGCTCTGTAAGAGGAATGGGCACTGCCAATTATGGCAATTCCATTGTATGATGTGAATAATATTACCTTTTTTGTATGCTCCCTCACACCCTGAAACTACGAATGTCGCAAAGTTACATTCTTGTTTCGAGCGTAATATTAAGAAAAATGGTCGCATCAATATTCATGATGCTAGGTCTATCCGTTTAGTCTAGACAGTGAGTGGCACCATCTTAATCACTTTTTTACTCAATTTCTATCCCCAAAAATACAAATTTCAAAACTCCCCCCTCATGACGAGTTTAGTCTGTAAGATGAGTACGAATTCCAATTTCTCTGTTCCAAGCTTTAAACGATTTGCTCCTAAATACACGAATTTTAAAAAACCTGCTCTTATCGCCTGTCATTCTAAACATTATGTGAAGATTTTACATGAGTCTCGCTGTGAAAGCCTTACCCATGGTGTGTCACCACACATGGTGCCGTTTTCTAATCATATGCTTTTCTTTCTTGGTTATGTGTTCTTTCTTTCTTCTAGCGACGGCAAGCGCCCCTTTGGGATACTCAAACTAATCCCGAAGGATTAGCTAGACTGCCAGAGATTGGAAGTAGGTCCCTTGGAAAAACTTCCTCAGGTCCTACTCCCTCACTCGTCCAAAGTACCTTTGTAGCCACTTGGTATGAAGTGAACTACCTCCCGGGTAGGAGTTGAGGTATCCAGCAAAACCTCGAATAGATATGAACAGTGTTCTCCAAGCTAATGCGTTCCCTCACTGACACATGAGCAATGCAAAAGCACTGAAAACACTTGTTCGGGCAACCACAGCCAGCACGATCTCCCACCAGGGGTCCAACACCACTGACCAGGAAGGAACAATGTTCCTTCGGCAATTGGTCCCCGTGCTACCAGAAGAGAGGAACCCTCTGGTCTGGGTTTCGCAGACAAGCTACTCCAGTTTTGCTTTATCATACCTCGCATGGAACTGGTAATCCATAATAATACGGCATAGATTTTCAACGTCCGAGGAGAGAATATCAACACAGCAAAAAGCAAGTATAGCATGCTCCTATCATAGTTCATTAACCAGATCTCTCTGGTCATACAACTATATTTACGGAAAAGATAAATCTTCTGATACCTCCCGACGGCTTCTCTATGTCGCACCTGTTGCCAGGATGTGTCTTGTTTAACTATGAATCTCCTCTTTACTTGGTTTTCGAAAAACGAGTTCCAAGATCAGTTTGAATCATATTATAGGTGAATCCCAAGACATAATCCACCTTTTCCTAGGGTGCCTGGCACAAGGCCACACTACTTTGTTTTTGTTCGCAAGCATCATACCCTTTGCCTGCTTAATTACAGGATAGGGTAGAGAGGCCTGCGTTCTAGGGGTAAGCAGTACAAAGCATCCTAGGAAACACCCACCTACCCACAAGCCTGTCATTCTAAAGGTATACTTTCTGAAAAATTTCTTCTTACTGCGCGCTTACTCAGAAAGAGGAATGTGGACACCAACTTCCATGATTCTAGCTCCAGCCGTTTGAGCTGGCAACTAATTTTTCTCTTTTTATCCCTTAAAGCACGAAATTCGGAAAAATTTTTCTATCACTTATTTGCTCTGGAATGTGTAAATAAGCACAAATATTTATGATTCTAGCTTCAGCGGTTTGAGCTGGGCGATGCTACCAAATTTGTCCATTTTATCCCCGTACTTATCTCCAAAAGTATGCATTTTGAAAAATCTATTTTCATCGCGTGCCTCCTCTGCTCTGCATGGTCAACAAGGACACTGACTTCATGACTTTGGCTTTAGCTGTTTGTGCTGAGCGATTGTAACTGATTCGTTCCTTTGTTTATCCACAAAAACACCCATGCAAAAAATCCTTTCATTCCGCATATTTTCTCTGGAAGGATCATACAAACATCATCTTTCATGACTCTAGCTCTGGCCGTTTCAATTGGGCGATGGAATCATATCTATTCCCTTTCGGCCTGTATTTATCTCTATATCCTATCCCATATACAGAATGCACCATATAGAGAAATCCATTACGATTAAGTTGTGCAGGGAGTCTTCTCTTGTAGAAAGCCTTAGGTTTCACGTGCCTCGATGAAACAACACTTTCTTTTTCACCAAATACGGCCCTTATCCATAATTTCATCACCTATTCTCCCATTTTAGTTCACTGCTTTGACTGCTCCTTCTGTTTCAGGTGCGAAGTGGTAAACTCTCATTCATGGTTATAAATCGACACAAAAATTCGGCTTTATTTCGGCGTATTATCGTCAACCACTCTATCGAAACATCTTCATGACGCTGTTTTTGCTCTATTGAAAGCAAACGCGGCACTCATCTTGCGCACAACTTTGTCAACTTCAAATCTTCGGTCAATATACGATGTATAGCATTTGGTGGATTTTTTTTAATGGTGGACACCTCAATTGGTCGACCACTACGGTAATCGGTTGTCAATCTTGTGCAGGGAGTCTTCTCTTGTAGAAAGTCTTGAGTTTCACGAGCCCTATGGCTCGGTTTCTAGCGAATTATTTACCTGCCCAGGCTAACAAAGCACCGTTTAAAATCTTACCATAGTCAACAAATCAATTCACCTTTACGTTACGTTAAGAAAGTTACGATGGTCCAGGCCATCACTGATGTAGGCGCTAGCTTTCGCAGAGCTATTCACTGGCCTAAATGTTCTTTTGATTTGCACTCTAACCATATACGATAGTATTGATTGTTTAGATATTGCCAAAACACAAAAATGTTTTCATCAGAGAAGTTCAAATTTTCAAGCTTGCCGCTAACGTGAAAATATTTTAAGACTTACGCCTCTGTTGCCTGTTTCGACCGTGATAGTCGTTAATCGCCATTAATCGTAGTGCATTTTTTTGAATGCTTCGAACAAACACATTGAAAACTTTTTGCCAATTATGGTGTTTGTCGTGGATTATATTGAATCCTGTAATCTTCACTTTTCTAACCATTTCTAGCGATGTTGTTGTTTCTGGATATCCACCCTCAGTATCATTGTAATGTGTAATAATGTCTGATACACAAACATTTTGTTCACAGCTAATTACATTTACAACACCTGGTTACGATTTGTCAGGCAAAGACAAAGCAACTGTTGCGTTTGAATTTAATTACAATAACTTTTTTCGACTGCGCTTGTGCATGGCTTGTAAATTTTTTCACAAATCCGGTACAACAACCAAAGCGATTAACCGTCATAAAAGTCATTATAACTGTATTAAATAAAGCCTTCCATGTCACGCAAAAATAACTGACTTTTTTTGTTTATTAACGCAACCGTTTGTTCTATTTTGCGTCAATTTTTTTTTCAGATTTTCAATCATGGGATGTGATAGATATTATTACCATATTCAAAGGTATCAGAACAAATTTATTCTAAATTGTAAAGTGCGGGGCACTAAAAGCTTTAAGAAAAATTATCCGATATTCTTAATGTTTCTTATGGTCCAAAAGATATGCAGATTGACCCAATTTAAAGTTAATCGATTTGCATGTGAAGTTAACAGAAGTGGTGCGACAAATTGTGCCACTGCCATTACTTCTTGCAAGGGATACGAAATATCCTGATCGGAAAAATTGTGGATAAATCGGGCGTGCTAATGTAAATTTAAGACTTTTGTAACATCCGAAATGTTTGTATTGGGGATATCATGCGAGTTAAAGTATCTTAAAATATAAACGTGCGTAAAGTTTTAGTACATCCGGCAATACAATTTAAAAGATATGGAGTAAACAAAATTCTGCGGTTTAAGATCATTTGTATGCAGGTAACAGGGAGGGTGGGCAGGCCATTCTCATGTCACCACGTATGTTAAGCGAAACAAACTGGGTACATTCGAATCCAATCCATCCATTTTTCGGTTTCAAAAGTAAAGTTAAATTAAACGCACATTGGGCTATGATTTCGATAAAACCTTCATTTCGTTATAATGCTTGGACTTTGCCATTATGAAATGCAATGTCACCACCACCTCTAGATTCGTTTCAGCAGTAGATCTTTTTGAGGTATTTTTCCACCACTTCTCCGTTCATTTCGGACGGTATTTCGGTGATGACTTGACGAATGTTGGTTTTCAAGTGCTTCAACGTTTGGGGATTATCCGCGTAAACACGGTCTTTGCCGTAGCCCCGTAAAAAAGTCTAACGTCGTCAATTCGCATTATCTTGGTGGCCTCATGCAATAAAGCTAAAATCGGTCGTGTCTCATCTTGTTAAAAACACATATCGTCCAGTTCATAATTTTCAATTATAAACCAAAGAAAGAGCGTTATCATACGGCCACAGCGCTCTGAATTAAAATTCCGATTATCCGCCACACTTTCACTAACAGAAACGATATTTTCGGCAGATCGGTTGTTAAATGATCCACATTCGTAAATGCCAAACCTTTCACTAAATACATGACACTGCAGATGACAGGTATTTAACAGCTGGCAGTCTTGCCAGATCGGCGAATATGAAACCACTAAGCATATAACCATGTATTTCTTTATTTGTCATTTCTTTTTAGAATAAGGTTTGAATACTTTGCAGCATTACTTGGCAAATTCGAAAAATAAAATTTTTATAGAATTTTAAGTGATATTTTCTTGTACAAGTCTCATATTCATTGATTCACACACATTTCAGTTTTCAGATGGTACCTTTAATTCTTCTGCATTATTTCTAATTCTATAGATATTTCGGAAAAACATTTTTTTTAAATATTTCTTAAAGCAGTTCCCAAATATGTTGGCTGAAAGCATTGGGGAAATTTGTAAATCAGTATTTTTATTATTTATCCTTAATTTTTCACACTGAGAAATTTTCAACGCCGAATGTTATCATTCGAAAAACTGATTTTCATAAAAGCTAGCTAGCTAGTTAAGCTAAGTTACAATGAGTTTAATGTAATTAAATGATTTAGACGGGAAAGTTAAATTTCGATAAATTGTTTAATTCTTTTTTCATATGTAGTGCTGAAAATTTCTCTAATTACAGTGGAACTGCTTGAAAGATGTGAAGCTAAGAGTGCATGGATTAAATCGACCGGGTAAAAGCAGGAAAGTGACATCCTGATCATTTTTTTTACTCAAGTTTTACCGGGCATTACAGAGCAGAATATTGAAAAAAATTAGCTTCCTACAGTCTCCGAATTGAGAGTTATAGAGAAGAAATTGAATGTGGTCGGTCAATTACGGTCATTACGATCCACTTTCAAGCTCAAATCTTACATTAGGAAACAATTTTTCTTCAATAAATATGACTAAATTTAGTTAAGATGACTTAAGGATGCAGATGGAGGGGGAAAATGAAGTTAAGTTAAATTGTGGAAATTTTTTGTGGGAAGTGAAAGAAGGGGTGGGTAATATATTAGTACATTTACAATATCCGGCTGCAGTCTGCAGAATATTAGACTGTGTCAAGCTGAAAGAAGTTTAATAAAAATTTATGGCAGTTATCGTGTCTATCAATCGACTTAATGAGTCATGAACACACAGAGTCATGAATCACATTTGGTCGACAGGTACTTTAGAGGTTTCACTCCTTCGGATGAAGGTATAAACATTAGAAACTTTCAGCGGGAAATAGTAGTTTCTTTAGCCTGGAATTTTAATTGGAACTAATTTTAGTGCAGAACTTGCTACTAGATTGAATTGCTAGTTTACATTCAAGGATCACAACAAACTACAGAAAACAACTTCTTGAAAAGAGTTTGGTATTCGATTCTTGACTACTTAAAGTGCCTATTACAACCGCCGTGTTGATTGCCATCATTCGAACTACTAAAAGCAGGCTTCGGTTGATCGACTATCAGTCCCAATCGTAAACGAAAGCTTTTTTTAATGTTTACTAAAGAGAAATAATCAAATGACTTCAAAATAAATATAATCGGGCTTAATTTAAATAATTATCAAAAGTTTCTGAGCATGTTTAAAATATTTAACATTGAGGAAAATGCACCTTAGTTACAAAAACTTGCACCAATTTCGGTAGCGCAAGAAATCGCATTTTTTTTTTTTTCATTAAACAACAGATCAATCTGCAACCTACAACAAGCCCGACCATCGAACAACGGGCAGCAATATGACTTTTCTCCCTGTTCTTACAATTTTCCGTTGCAATTTTACGTTTATTTTCAGACAAATCATTCCTTTGTTAATATCACATACATAATTATTATAAATTTAGAATATCATGATAAAATTGTACTCGCTCTTCCCTTTCGAATCCATATTTTACATTATTTTTGGTGTAATTTGTGTGGGTTTGGCTTCGTTTTCAACAGAACACTTATAAACACGCTCGAATCTCGACGCGTCTGGATCGAGCAACGGTCACTTTTAAACTGGGACACCACAGCACGTATAAGTGATCATACCCTCCCGAATTTGAATTTCGACCCCCGGACTATTACTCTACCAATCCCAAACCCTTCTATCCCCGTTAAAGGAACTTCGTTTTTCGACTTTTGGCCACGAATTTGGCAATCGACCCCAGTGTGGGCCGGTCAAAACTACACTCAATGTGATAATTCGAGGACTCTATATTCCATACAAATAAGGAAGTAATATCAGGATTAATATACATATATGTATGAAAATTAATGACAATACAAAACACTTGTTAATTTGAAAGTGTCAGTGTTTTAAACAACCTTGGCTAACATAAGTTCTTTATTTTAAGAAATTTTGTTGAAGTAAATGGCTGATTTAATTTATTGGTTCTTAACATTTGCTCCAATGAAGATTTCCTTTTTAGTTAAATAACAGCTAACATCTACGAGGGCGGTCTCAAAACTAGCTGACCTAACAAAGAAGACACAAACAATTTGGTAAAAATTTTCTTTATTTTTCCCTTTAACTCGATACAATTATTTCAGCGATATTCAACAGCTTCTATATCCTGTTTAAATTAAGAACTAGCAAACTCCTTAAATCCTTCAATCGCAGACTCCATCTTTTCATTGTTGGAAAATATTTCACCACCGAACCAATTTTTCAAATTTGCATATAGAAAATAGTTCGAGGAAGCTAAATCTGGCAAATAGGTTGCTTGATAAGGCAGTTCGATTTTTAATTCATTCACTTTGGCCATCGCAATTATCTTGATGATGGAGCATTATCTTGATGAAACAACACTTTATTTTTCGTTAAATGCAGCCTTTTTTCATAATTTCATCACCTAACGATAAATTAGCATAGTATACGATGTTGGTGGTTTTTCCTTTCTGAAGGTAATGAATAAAATTAATCCCATGCGCATCCCAAATGCAACCGTCTTCGCTTTCATTGGTCACGATTCTCCCATTCGACGCCACTGCTTTCAATGTTCTTTTGCCTCGGGTGTGAAGTGGTGGACCCTTGCCCTATCCATGGTTATAAATCGGCGCAACAATTCGGCTTTATTGCGGTGTAACATCGCCAAACATTCTACTGAAACATCTCATCAACATTGTTTTTGCTCTATTGAAAGCAAGCGCGGCACCCACCTTGCGCACAGCTTTGTCAACTTTAAATCTACGGTCAATATACGATGTGTAGAATTTTTTGAAATGCCCTTTATTACAGCTAGCGCATCCAACGATCATTTAATACCGTTTGGTGGATTTTTTTTTTAACGGCGGACACCTGGCATGGACAGGTGTTTACAGTCGTAAACGAAGGAGTAGATTCCCCCAGAGTAGAATCTAGCTCGGCTTTAATGCTGGTTGGATTGAGACTTTTCAAACGGAAATATTGATTTATATAACGGTGACCAATTTTTTACATGTTTACAAATTCACTGAGATCGCTTACTTTTAATGGCCCAAATAAGAGTGCTAAATAACATGGCGCCTGGAAATTTAAAACATATGTGTTATAAGGCCGACACTTTTAACCAAAATAATTTTTTTTTCCAAACTACTGACACCATCTACACCTCAGGTCAAATAGTTTTGGGACCGCCCGCGTAATTGAAGCATAATTTGGTTAAATAACGCCAAATTATTATTTATTGGAACTTCGCGGTAAATTTAAATATACAACTCTACGAAATAAAACTGTAACTCTCTTAAAACTCTTGGTTAATTTTATTTACCTATTTGATAAAAATGGTGCATTCATATGCATCTAAAATGATGTTTCTGTTAGATGGTCATTTAAAATTCGACCACCTCGCTGACGATTCCAATTGCTTTAACTACTTCAACGTTAGTTTTTGCTGCATTATGCTTTTTTTTCATTTGAATTGTACTCTATGTTTTAAACTTTTTTTGTCTAGCTTTCCATCTTGCCATTTACTTTTTGTCATTTTTATACGTGATTGTGTTAAGCATGATGATGCATCTCTCAAAACATGCCAAAGTAATTGTATGGAGTAGTGTTTGCAAGTAAATATAAATGTATGTATGCATGTATGCAAGTTGTTGTAGCGTAATAACAGTGGTAGTAACACAATGTACTTGTAGTTGTTGAAATACAAAAACCGGATTGTTGATTGTGTTCACTTTGTGATTTTAACAGGACGTGTGTCACACAAATAATACTGTGTCTGCACAATGGAAGAATATTTTATGTTCCTGCTAGAGGCTAAGGCAGCCTACCAAGGTCCAGCGATGCAGTCTACTTTCATTCACTGAACTAAAGGATACTAAATTGCAATTGATTGATTAGCCTGGTTATCGCATCGATTTTTCTTAATTTTTCCAAGCATTACAGCTCAATACGATTGACAAACATTTAAATAACTTCGGTTTGCAATTTAGGGAATTGCAGTTGTGATAATTGGTTCAATTTTTGTGTGTGATTTCACAAGGGTTGTGACAATGTCATCAATTTTCATTCTCAGAAAATGCATGATGTGAACAAAATTTGACTAAATTCAGTGAAGCTACATAAAAATATAAATCTAAGAGCGCATAGATTAGATCGGTTTCTTATTTTTTATTTATTTCATCAGATTATAAGTAAATTACAAAATAATAAGGAACAATGAGCAGTGAGAACAATGGCCTGAAGCTCGTATTTAACATACATAAAATTAAGATCAGATTAAATATATTTATATAAATTACATTTTTTAAGACATTTTAAAATGAAATGTTTATTAGCGAGCTTTATTATGCTTTTGGTATTAATAACATCTTTACGTTGGTTCTAGAAATTAATATAGTTGATAAGAACATGTTCCAAAGAGTTGTCTGCGTAATGCAGAATTTGCACACACCGCTAATATTGGTTTCCATTAAGTGTACCAGACTGAGATTAGTGTGACCTGGTCTTGTTGTCGTAAGTAATACTTGCTCCTTTCTAGAGGGGATGCTGCTCCTGTCGCTTTCAAATACTCCTAATCCGTCTGTATCATTTAGAAAATATAATATTGCTATAGTTAAGGTTTGGTGTGGTTGTGAGAGGTGATTTTATTGATTTCCAAGCTACAACTTCAGCAAACTCATTTCCGGGTATTTGCATGTGACCAGATATCCAAACAACCTGATTTTCCAATCAGTATTGCCTAATCCTCTGCGCATAACATTCATTATGATTTATATTCCTTATGGAGTTCAGTAATGAAAGTGAATGAGTTGATGTTGCGAAATGATAACGGTGTTGTTTTTGGCCAAATAATCTCTCACAAGCTAAGATGAGTGAGCAGGCGCATTATCATGATGCAAACACCATGAATTTTTTTTCCACAATTCCGGGAGCATTTTTCGTATTGCTTCACGCAAACGGGGCATAACTTCAAGGTAATACTCCTTATTTACCGTACGACCTTGTGGTAAGAATTCCTGATGCACCACGACATTGCAATCGAAGAAAACAGTAAGCAAAACCCTCACATTTGACTGAACTTGACGTGCTTTACGGTCCAGGACGAGCATTATCATAGACATCTTTTTGGCCTTCCTTAAACCGGTTATACCACAATCGAAATTGTGTTCTGCTCAGAACAGACACGCGAAACGCCACAGTCATTATTTCAAATGTCCTTGCACATTTAATTTCATTTTTTACACAAAACTTAATGCAGTTTCTTTGATTCATTTTTTTCGAATAGCAAAAAATCGAAGAGCACACCAAAACTCAACTAACCTTTTTATCTGTTAAAAACAAACTGACAGTCCAAAATGGCTGATATTGTCAACATAACAGAAAAAAACATAACATAACAGAAAAACATAACAGAAAAAAATTGGAAAATCGAATATACAGTGAGTCTCAAAAGTATTTTGCCTATAAAGAATTTGATACTTAAAAAAAAAGACCCGAATTAAACGTTTGTCTAACAAAAGACAATTCAAATTTTATTTGGAATATGCTAATTGGAACTTAAACATTAATTTCTTTAAAAAACAAATTAAAATACTTCGATAATATTAGAGATATTTAAGTTTTTATAGGTCACATAAGTATTTTGCTTTTTACTTTTAGGTCACATAAGTATTTTGCTTTTTAATTTTAGTAGAGAATTTTATTAATACAACAAAGATACATAATTAAATTAATATTTGGTAGGATAACCATTGTTAGCTAAAACAGATTCTAAGCGTCTTGGCATTGATTTCACTAGGGTTTTGCACTTTTCGATCGGTATTTTGTCCCATTCTTCTTGCAAAACTTGTTTTAGTGTGGCCTTTGAGGAAATATGGTGTTCCCTTATTTTTTCCTCCAGGTGAGCCCAAAGATTTTCTATCGGGTTTAAGTCCGGACTCTGGGGAGGTGTTGGTAAATATTTGGTATTGTATAAAATCCACAGTTTAACGTCCGCAGCCGTATGTTTTGGATCGTTATCATGTTGGAAATAAAACCCATTTCTTGGAAGGCCCATTTTATCGGAACTAGCATGGAGGTTTTCTTTCAGGATGAACAAATAAACATGCCTGTCCATAATGCCATCGATAAATACCAGGTTGCCAACTCCTCGGGCGGACATACAGCCCCATACCATTACCGAACCTCCTCCATGTTTGACAATTGGTTTCATATTTTTGATATTGAGGGCTTCATTTGGCTTACGCCACACCATGCGTCGTTCATCAGAACCGAAAATGTTGTATTTGCTTTCGTCGCTAAATATCACCGTTTGCCAAAACTCAAAACTTTTGGTTTTGTGTAGCTGAGCGAACGAAATCCTCTTTACACGATTTACCTCTGAAATTAGCGGTTTTTTTCTTGCCACGCGACCATTAATATTGTTGGATCTCAGTACTCTACGGATCGTCTCGTTGCTTACACTTGTTCCTAGAGTACGA
The DNA here is from genome assembly GCA_019455685.1 of Philornis downsi. Classification (NCBI taxonomy): domain Eukaryota; kingdom Metazoa; phylum Arthropoda; class Insecta; order Diptera; family Muscidae; genus Philornis; species Philornis downsi. The sequence continues at coordinate 2,823,897 of JAHXMU010000804.1, forward strand.
CTGAGACTGTCGTTGATTTTTGGTGCTGATAAATGTGGGTTATCATGGTTTTCTTTTAGTATTCTTCTTTCATTTCTCTCTGAAAGCAATTTCGGACGTCCACAACGGGCTTTATTTTCGATATTGCCACGTTCTTTTGCTCGTTTTATCACATTTTCCATTGTTTGACGGCAACGTTCAAACATTTCACTAATGTCTTTTATCGTTTTTCCCTGGTCATAAAGGTGCAAAATGATTTTTCTTTGCGCAAAATTCAATTCTTTACCTTTCGGCATTTTTTTTTATAAAAAAACTCAATCAGTGCACACCAAAAGACTATTTATGACTAATTTCAATAGAAGTAATCATGACAAGTATAACCCAATTAAAAAAGGATAGAAAACCAAAAGAAAGAACACGCAAATTGTAAAAAATAACGGAATTAGAAAAAAAGCAAAATACTTTTGTGAGCATCGAAGTGTAGTGCAAAACAATTACAACGCAACGAAAACACAACGGAGTTGATGTTTTTTTGTAATTTTTTTTTGTATTTGCATTTTGAACAATATATGTTAGGCAAAAGCAAAATATATACATTAAATTTTCGGGCAATTCAATGCATTTTAAAAGAAAAACTATGAAATTTATTGTAAAAACGTGTAGGCAAAATACTTTTGAGACTCACTGTACGTAACTCACGAAATTTGAAGAAACCCGTTTTTTTATCATATTTATTATTTACCCTATTAAAGTCAAGCAATAGTCTCTCAGCATGCTTTTGTCCCAAAATCCTTGATGATTTCTTTCAATTTTCATTAAATCTTGGCGAGAACGCTCCGCTTGTTCGTCGCTCATTGCACCGCGTTTTGGGAAAATAAATCTAAATGCGAATAAAATAGTGCATTTTGATTGACATTCATGTACCTAATTCGTGATAATTTTCCAATAATTAAGCAACAATTTGTCTGTAATTTTAACTACAATTATTTCCAAGAAAACTGTTCGCGATGCTCTTGAAAGATTTGCAGGCTGCATATTCTTGTTCTAATAAACATTGTGAAAAATTGTCATCATTCAATAGCTTCCTGGTCTGAGGGCCAACAAATATGTCTTATTCGATTTTAGCATATGAAATTTTAAGAAAAACCGCTAACAAATATTTAAATGCTACACCATCTTGGTCCAGAGCCTTGACAAAGTTCTTAGAACGGCCCAGATTTATGTGAAGCGGCAGAAGAAGTACGTCATTTGGATCAATTAATAGTTTATTTGAAATGTTTTGTTTTCCTGGTGAATATTCACTTCTTTCTGGCCACTCTGTTCTGAAGTAATAATGACATATAGCGCGACTATCCCTTAGACAAAGGAAACAACAATATTTTATGAAACCTCCTTGCATACCAGTCAACAAACCAATGATCAATTTATCAATCAATCAATATTAATCAATTTACAGTTAATTACGATGATCTATACTATATATACAAAGAAATTTAAATCACACAGGTGACCACAGATCTTCCACTTATAATCGTTGTATTTAAGTAATGTCAAAATTTCAGTCATTGATTAGTAATTTTCCTTTGTCTTAATGGCATGAGCAATCGGTATGGATGGTTTTTCATTTCCATTATCCATTTCCAAAGAGCCTTTAAGCTGTACTTGGAGCTATCAATAAATAATCTCCATTCAGTTTTGTCATATGGCTGGTTCATTTTTTGAAATAAACCATCACTAAATGGTGTTCATCATTAGACTGATACAAACTACCACTGCTGGTGAAAGATGTTTCAGACTCACTGCTGGTAGCACTGGGAATGACTGGTAATAGACCATTAGTTGGACGTTGAACTGGTTTGGAATCCGATGGGGCATTCGCGTAAGCAATATTTTTTCGATTTTTCATATTAAATCAGCAAATTTTTTTAAACAGAAATAACGATCGGTTTGGTGGTTACTCGACTCTCTCCAAATCACTGGAATTGAATTAAAAATCGAAATAGATCTCATTGCCATTTGGCCACTTGTATAAAACAGTTTTGCAACTATTGCAAAACATTGTCGGTGTCCACGGGTTGTTCAAGTTTCTGGCAGCAAAACCAAAATAATGTAAATATGCATATTTTAATGATTCTGATACTGCATATTCTTTTTTTTCAACCAAATATTCACCACACACAAAGCAAAAATAGCTTGAATCAGTAACACACCATCTCCTCGACGTGCTTAAACGTTACTATTATGAAGATTTAGAATTAATATTCGTGAAATTGTAGTATCAGTATAGGCTGTTTGACTGTTTTCGGCATGAGATAAAAAATGAACAAGGCGTGGCAGCATAACTTTTATGTCAGAATTCAGCGCACCCAGATTAGTTGAAAAACATGCTTCGTTTCTGCAGTCAATTCCTTCTTCCAAATTTGTAGACCAGTATAAACGACCAATATAGTGAATATCGTGCCAAAGTGGAGGCAAGACAGAAAAGACATCGTCAAAGTGGGCTGCAATGGCAAATTTTTTCGATTATTGTGATATCATGCATTATGAGTTGCTTCCAATAGATCGAATCATCTGGTGCTACGGACACATAACTCTTAGTTTTTGCATCATGATATTACTATCTCACGTTGCATAGGTTTTCCGTTAGTTTTTCGTCAAAAATCCATCTAACATCGCTCCACAATCCCCGTATTTAGCATTGTGTGACCTTTGTCTATTTCCTAAACTCAAAGTCGGCTCCGACAACACCACTGTGAATCGATTAAAAAGTTTCAAGGCGAATCGCGAGGCGCTCTGCGGGCCATATCGGAAGATGACCATTTTGCATACTTCGGGGATTGGAAAATATATCGGACGGGAACGAATTAGATTAGATTAGATTTAGGGAAAGATTTTTTGAAAATAATAAAAACCTCTTGATTACAGTATTTTATTAAAATTATTTTCGTGGATTGTGTTAAATATGAGTACGACGGATTAACATATATAAACAAAAATAAGAACTCAATACAAATAATCATAAAATACGATAGTTGCAGAATATGTTGAATTTTCTACTAATGATGTAAATATCAATCCTTACGTTTTTCGATGTCTAAGCGGTGCAATGCTTACGGAATAAAACGAGCGAGAATAGAATAGATTTCCAAATTGTTACTGCTGGAAACTCTCTTAAGCCACCAAAAGAAACTAGTTTACATCTTTTTGACGACGCAGGTACCAAATTAGTTTTCTCCCACTGTTCCTTGCACATTTCTTATTCGTATTGTATAGTTTCAAGTACAAACAAGTGTTTTTTCAGAACATTGTGACAACTTCAAACATCACTCTGTCTATGTACTAGTTGTCAATAGTGATGTAGCAACTTGTTGTACCCATATGCGAAACCAAGCGAACAAGTACAAGTAGTACTTTTCGATTATGCTTTTTTTTTCTTTTATTTTTAACGTTTATAAGACGCGGGCTGTTTCCTAGAAAGTATATTTTAAAAGCACAGCATTGCTGTTGTTAGGAGACATGATCAGGGCTACAGTTTTCCTTTCCACATTACTAAGCTTCGGAATTATATGCGCTAAACAATGGCATAATATACATGTTACAAATGCCAAAAACTGCGTAGAACGTCATAAACGGAATTAATAAGAAGTAATGAAAAATATAATTAAAAAAAAAAAAAAAAAAATATATATATATATATATATATATATATATCCCGAAGATATGTTGACGGTTTTATTCATATAGCATGTTCAGTTTGTTTTTGAGAGGCATAAATAAGACAAGTGTTTTGCGTGTTCGGCGATTTTCTGCTATCAAAAAAAAAATAAAAAAAAAAAAAACAAAAAAAAATCGATCAACGAAGTTGCATCACATATTGTGTAAGAAATGGAATTAACTGCTCAAAAATATGTGAAATGTTGACAGTGGCATACGGTGGGAGTACTCTGAGTCAAAAAATGTTTACAAGCGGTACAATCTTTTCACAGAAGGTCGAGAAGATGTGAATGATGACGCTCTTTCTGGACGCCCTAGCACATCAAAAACCGATGAAAATGTTGAAAAAGTGAAGAAAATTGTTATGGAGAATCGTCGAATCACAATTAGAGAAGTCGCTGAGGGAGTCGGCATATCGTCTGGCTCATGCCATGCAATACTTTCGTCTCTATAGAAGAGTCCAGGAGAGCCAAGACAAAAAAAAAGGTTTTGCTGACTGTTTTCTTCCATTACTATGGCTTAGTGCATCAGGAGTTCTTACCATAAGGTCGTACGGTAAATAAGGAGTATACCTTGAAGTTGTGAGCCGTTTGGGTGAAACAATACGAAAAAAACTCTCGGAATTGTGCAAAAAATGCATGGCTTTTGCATCATGATAATGCACCTGCTCATTTATACAAATAAGCTATTTCATCTATATATTCTTAGCTTCATATCTTTCTGACAGTTCTACAAAATTCAATAAATTTGGCACATCTTATGCATTTGCTGAAATAAGTTCTGGAGTCAACTGTTATATCCTTTCTGGTGTATGCCATACAAATTGATCGATTTATCAAAATCTAATTTTTACCTGTAATCCTTAGTTTGTAAGTTACAGTTACTTAAATTTTTAGCAATTGTTTTGGTGTAATGCCTATCAAAATTATATAGTTATACCCGGATGTTCCTAAAATTATATATTTCATTCAATTACAGTATAATTTAGCACTCATCAGGCACTCAACAAACCTAACCCCCTTAAGATGACACATAATGTAAATAAATGCTCTTGTTCTTAGTAGCAAGATTGGTGGTCCCATTTACGTCCTAAGCGGGAAACTTAAAGAAGTTATAATTGGACTTTCTTAATTGTTCTTCAATCAGAGTATTATTTTAAAGGACATAGCGGCTAATAACGTCCTTTCTGGTGCCCATCGCATGTTTGAACAACCACAAAAGGATGTTGAGTGAAGGTATACGAGTATATAAGTCAGTCCACCTGACTGAAATTTCTATTGCTCCAACAGACCGCAATGCCTTGATATTTCGATGTGGACACATTTTAATAATAAAGTTGTTACATATAGACGCCTTAAGTTTAATTCATGGTAAATTATGTAGAATTGTACTAGGAATATATGGATTAAATTAGGTAATTTACGTAGGAACTACCATTTTCATTCTCAGAATATAAGTTTATCAAACATATAAAATATTCCAAATTTAAGGGCATTCAATACAACTAAAGTGGAGCGTATATGGGATAAGATGGTAAATCGTATGATAGGTGCCAGAAGGGGCGTGAAGATGCAGGTCAATCCCTTTTTCACCATTTAACCAAGCCTTTAATGTACATTAAGTATAATGAGAAACAGATTTTGTTTTGGGTGATTTAATTTGAAGTGACTTTATTTCTTTTCAAAAATTTTCAAACAGAATAAATGCTTAATGTAGAAATACTGATAACAAAATAAATACTGAACAATTGTTTTCCAATTCATTGCAAGGAAAATCAAGCCACTCATGCCATTAACCCAGACGTTGATTTGGTGAAATATGATATAACATCTGAGCGCTTAAAATTTTGCGATGAACACTATCCGGCAGTTAATGTGATGTTCAGTGTCAAAATGACACAATAATGTGGGTCATTTCTATCATCTGTGTGGAGAATGGAGTATGTGTGGAGGTATCAAATTAGTAAAATAATAGACAAAAATACAGATCTTGGTGTTAGAAGCACCAGGGATACAATCGAATTTCCGAAAATTGGCTAATTTTTATGGGATGTACCAGAAGGGGCGCGAAAATGCGGTCAGTTTTCATTTCTAGATACTACCTTAGCAAGGTAGAATAAATAACTACACCATTTCCAATTGAGACTCGAAAATTCTGTTTGGAATTCGAAACACATCACCGATTGAAATTCAAAAGACGCCGATTGCAATTTAAAGACATCAGTTAAATTCGAAACACATCAATCGAAATTCGAAACTCATCAATTGAAATTCAAAGTCATCAATTGAAATTCAAAAGACATCAATTGAAATTCAAAACACATTAATTGAAATTCAAAACAAATAAAAAAATTACCAAATGCTTAATATGTACTAAATCTGACTGAAGTTAATGCAGGAGCCCTTTGCATATGAGGTACAAAGGGGACTTGGTTAATTGGCACATTTTTTTAATTTTTTTAAATACTAAAAACAAATAGCGTGGATAGAAATTTAAGATGCATTAGCATACGAGCTAGGAATTGCGGAGAAAGCAATTAACTTCAGGAAATCGGTCAATTCGGGTGCGAACATTCAGAAAGGGGGAAAAAATATAGCCCATTTGCAAACCCCGACTACGATCCGACAAAATGTTAGGTTGTGCCAAGTTTTTTGCATTTTCGTACAGATTTGTAGCAGTTATCGTGTCTCTCAGTCAGCCAGCCGCCAGACGGATACCGCTCGATCGACTTAAAGAGTTATAAAACACATTTGGATACTTAGTTTTTTGAAGGCTTAGTTGTGGGTGCTACAGTTTTTGACCGTATCAATAGATAAATGCTCTGTTTCAGATATTAGCACATTTTATTCTATGAAATTAAATACGATAAAACCTAAAAAACTTAATAAAAAATAATAAAAATAGAACTTAATTCTATGGGCGCATATAGTCATCACATACGAGTAGTTTACTTTTTAGTAAGTCTGTTTAAAACATTTCACTTTCGGGAAATATTTAGAATAATCTAATGTTGGGAAAGTAATACGGCTTCCGTTATAAGATTGACATTAGGCGTTCGGGTGAATTTTTGTGTGGACGGCTCGTACGGCCTCCTTTAAACTCTGCTACTTAATATTCCACAGTCGTAAACGAAGGAGTAGACTTCCCCAGAGTAGAATCTAGCTCGGTTTTAATACTGGTTGGACTGAGATCTTATAAATGGAAATATTGAATTACATAACGGTGGCAAGTTTTTTCCACGTTTACAAATTCGCTGAGATCATTTATTTTTGATGGCTCAAATAAAAATACTAAACTACTTGAAACTTGAAATACTACTTGAAACTTAAAATATATGTTCAATAAGGTTGCCACTTTCTACCAAAATATTTTTTTTAACTGTTGGTTTCCGTTCCAAACTTTTTCTGCTTGCGAATAACAGGAAGAAGTTCAATAAATAAATGAAATTTCGTTTCATTTGAACATGTTTACGACCATACCGAAGTGTCCGTATGACTTTACTGTCCAGAGCATAATGAAGCCATAACCAATCATTAGAGAAACCGTAAAAGACCTCTTAAATTGGGCATATAGCTGTGATAAAATATTATTTTGATTTCATCTGTTTACATGGGATGCGATGCGCACAAGGTACAATAATCTCCTCTTGGTGTAATGGAAAACATGATTTCCGTGCCGACAACATTGTCTTTAGGGCCTTCCATGGAAGTTCTTTCTTGATAATCCATCCAAATGTTCTTCCACCCGCAACTTCAGTTGTCGTACTTGTTGTTGTTGTTGTTCACATAATTTGTAAGTTTTTGTTTTTGTTTCTTGTTAAACGGCAATCAACCTCCAGGGAAATGTGTCAAGATGACACAGAGAACAGCGAAAACATTAAGGGAAATTACACAAAGTAAACATATAAAATCATCATGGAGCCGGGAGAAAGAATAACAGAAACAACAACATCAGTGTTACCAGATGTTGGACTTAACAACAGATCAAGCTCAAATTTGTATGAGAGCTGAGTGAGGGTCGCACAATGTAGACAGAGTAATTCCATACCTATTAATCTGCTGCCTTTGCGATTATTATATAGCCACAGCAGACACAAACGTAGATTATGTTCGTACAGTATTAATTTCAATACGAATTTATTGTTCTCTGCGTCCGGCATCGTGGAAGTCGCTATTACGGTACAATTGAGTGATAACTGCGCAGCCTAGGACGGGCAGTTTTTTTAATTGCAAAATACAGTGTCGGCGCTCGAAGTGTTACCAATTAAAAATGCAGTAATTTTATTAATTTCGTTTTTTTTTTATACGTAAAAGTATTAGAATATCATAAAAACATTCCAAATTTTGAGAATAGTATGTTCGATGTAGCCGTATTTAGTGTAGATAATGGCATCGAATCTGGCCGGGAATACTTCACGAGCTGCACGAAAGTGGCCTGATGGTGTTTTGTCCCACTCTCGATGAAGAACAATTTTTAAGCCGTTGAACATTTCTTATTCTTTGGTTGATATTTTTGCCCCCAGAAAGGACCACATGGAAAAATTTACAGGGTTTAAGTGCGGGAAATATGGGGAATATATTCTTGTGAAAAAATGAAGCTAGCAACATTTTCTTGTAAGAAAATATTGAGTTAAACGGGCTATATGGGATGGTGCCGAGTTTCTATTGGTTTCTACCTAATTGATTTTGCGCCCAAGTTAACAAAGCATCCAATTCAATGAAAGCAAAAGGTGAGAGTTCTGTGGCAGTCACTACGACCGAAACTATTACTGACGCTGGTGCTTGCATTCGCAGAGCAATTCGGTATTCTAAATTCCTTAGAGATAAGGATATCCCTAGTTTGCCTCGTTAAACAAACTGAGCGCTTCAAGAAGCTCTTAAGTCAAACAATATCTATATCGTCCATAGTTCCCAGTTCCCTAAAGAAATAAGAGCACAGGCGGGGCAATTGCAGACAAGATGTTCTATGAACTCCTCCTCTTCTTCATCCCTACAACTCCAGCAGAAGTCACCTGTCGCAACCTTCAACCCCACTGCATGTCTTCTAATCATATGGTGTCCCGTCATGACGGATACAGGCAATGAGATGTCGGGTTTTGATAGCGACAGCAGTTTGTGTGAACGCTTCAGATATAGCGAGGCCATATCCGTCTGGATTGATCATAACCCCGGACATGCGCCCTCGTATCATTTGCTGCTAAATATGCCATATTTCGCAGTAGGAACTAACAAATGGCTAAAAGCATGCCCACGGACTCCAACTCGGCTGGAGTCTGCAAGCTCGTCTGCTCTGCCGTTTCCTGGTATGTCCCTGTGGCCCGGCATCCACATAAGGTGAATGTTGAAATACTGAGATCTGTGGCAATTGACGGCTGATGTTGAGTGCAGAAAGACAGAATCCAGGGACCTAATGGCAGTTTGACTGTCAGAGAATATGTTAATCCTTACCGTCGCGAGGATGTTACATCTCAGACATTCTGCCACTTCCTTAATGGCCAAAATTTCGGCCTGATAAACACTACAGTGAACAGGTAGCCTTCTTGCTATGCTTAGCCCGAAAACCTATCTGATCATTTAATTTTGAGCAGTCAGTGTAGAAATAGAAGTACTCGTACAGTCTTATACCGGAAGTTCTACATTACCATGTATCTCCATCTGGTATAATTTTATGGGTTTTCTTGTCGATCAGTGGTTCAGGCAGAGTGTATTCTATGGTACCTGTTATGTCAGGCACCATGTTGAGGGTCACACTGTGACCATGACCACTGTTTGACCACTGTGACAGCTCTTTTAGTCTTACCGCAGTAGCTGCAGCAGTTTGCGTACTGATTATGGAAATGTAAAATTACATTTAGTGCATTGGACGGAGCGGTGCGGAGCGCACCTGTGATGCACAGCCATCCAATGGATCTTGTTCAGTATCCCACAGTACGCGGACTTCTTCAAAAGCTTTTCACCAGACGATAACTCCATACAACATTCTCGGTCTCACTGCTGCAGTATAAAATCAGTAAACAATATGAGGAATTAATCCCTACTGTTTCCCTATTGCTCTCTTGCACGCATATAGCGCCACTGTGGCGTTTCTCGCCCTGCCCAGAATGTTGAGTTTGAAATTCAGCTTCTTGTCCAATAATACACCAAGGTATTTTGCACAGTCCGTGAAAATAATTTCAGTACCACCCAGGAAGATAGTATCCACAGGTGGAATCTTGTACCTCTTGGTGAACAGAACCACTTCGCTCTGGTTTGGATTAACTCCGAGACCATTTTCCCCGCCCACTTCGTTACAGTGAGTGAGTATTGCCAAAAACTTTCCCCCAACTGCTGTTGCCACATCGTCTGGGTATGCCACAACCTTGACACCAAACCCTCTAAATAGAACAGAATACTATTCAGAGCAAGGTTCCATAGTAGGGGGGATAGAACACCACCTTGGGATGTTCCCCTACTGAAAAATCTGCTTAGGTCCGACGACCCTAATTAAGCCCTGATACGTCTCTTCGTAAGAAGATCGTACACTAACCTCCTAATACTGATGTCTACTCCCAGGTCTGATAATGCTGCAACTATCGTATCAGGAGAAACGTTATTAAACATCCCTTCTATATCTAGAAAGGCTACCAAAGTATACTCCTTGACGGCGAGTGAACCTTCGATGAATCCGACCAAGTCGTACAGGGCAGTCTCAGTGTACTTACCCTTATAGTACGCATGTTGTCTATCCGATAACAGCTTCCGGTCTATGCACGACCTACGATAGCTGCCAATGAGTCTCTCCAGTGTTTTGAGGAGAAACGATGATAGGCTGATAGGTCTAAAATCTCTTGGTCCCGTATAGAAGGTTTGTACAGTTGTTAAATCCTGCACTTTTTATATACGTATTTACCCCACACTGCGAGCAGACACCTAGAAATTTTTCACCAACTGCACTTTGCACTGATTATGTTGATGTTGCTGTTTTTGTACGTGCAACTGAGTGGCGTTATTTTATGCTACCAGTGTCAGTGTAACACGTAATGGTTCGACATACAAATATTTTGTTCACACGTAAATGTCGTAGCTCATTAACAATGACTGGTAGTGATTTTCCAGCCAACTATAAAATAATTTGAATTTTATTTCCATATTTTTTTTTTAACTGCGACGTAACACAATATATCTCCGTAAACTTTCAAACAACATAACAAGTTGTCACTTGTCAAAAAATAAGCGCATAGTCATTAAGCGTGTGGTTGCTACAGCAGTGTGAAGTTGGTAACTCTTCGAGCGCCTCCACCTTTATAACCCGGCTTTTTCACGGAATAGATATCGTTTAAATAATGGTTTGTTTTACCGAAACAGTGGACTTTCAAAAAAGTTTCAGGAAAATTTTTACAAAATCAGCTGTTTTAGTGATTAATTTTCTGTGGGATATACCTTAAAATTGCTCTGTGACATTACTTAAGAATTATCCTGCCTACCAGAAACACAGCAACACTATTTTTAAATTTTTACCAAAATAAAGCTACGGGTATAGTAATATTGTTTTTTTTTTTTTTTTTTTTTTTTTTTGTCATAGCCCATCAAATAAAATATCTGTACTAATAGGGCGGTGGAACTCGATGTTGTTCGTGGCTGCCCGCAAGGTTCCATCTGCGGTCCATTTATATCGAAGCTTATGATGGACCCATTATTACGGCAGCTAAGTGACCAGAGCAAAGTTTGCGCATATGCTGATGACCTACTCATCATGGTTGAGGGCCCCTCTCGTTCTCAGGTGGAACAGAGGGTTCTGGCCATGGTGACGATAGTTAGACAATGGTCAGAACATGTCGGCGTAGATGTTGCTGTAGATATGACCAACATGAGGCTCTTGCGGGGTAGATTATCTCGCTTTGATGGGTCTGTGCTCAGGTGCGTCACCGAGGTGAAGTACTTGGGTGTTGCCATGGGAGAGCGAATGAACTATTTGCCTCATTTGGATAGGCTGAGAGGGAAGCTGATTAGCGTTGTCGGCCAGCTTAAACGAGTGCTGAGGAGTGATTGAGGGCTTAGCAGACGAGCTGTTCGTCTCGTCTATCAGGGGCTGTTTGTTGCTATGGCAACTTACGCTTCCCCTGTATGGTACGAATCGGTGAAGTCTGCATTCGGGTACCGTAAGATCCTCTCTTGTCAGAGAGTGGTGTTATTGGCTTGCATGCCAGCGTGTCGTACGGTTTCGACAGAAGTACTGATGAGTGCTGCCCCGCTGTATCTTGTTGTTATTAGTCGTGCGACGGAATTAAAGACCACGAAATTGTGTGCACTTACGGGAACGGACTGGCCCATTGAGGGGGTAAGAGCGTGAGTAGGTCTGAGTATAGGGGCCTCTTGGACGAATGTGTCTTGTCGAGATGGCAAACACGTTGGGAAGAAAATCAGAACGGACGTGCAACATTTAGGTTTTTGTCAGATGTTAGGTTCGTTGGAAGAAACCCTGACTTTTGTTTTAACCTCTGTCTTGGTTTTTTGCTGACAGTACATGGGTCACTCAATGCCTTCCTGCATAAGAGAGCCCTGTCCGATCGCGAGTTGTGCAATTGTGGTGCACCAGTCGAAGACTGGCGGCACGTTTTGTGCGAATGTCCCTTATATGCAGATATAAGGGACATCCAACGATTAGCGATAACAAGGTCTGGGGATGACTGAATAGTTAGCAATATGCTCTCTACTCAGGGTTGTTTGGCTAGAGCAACGGTGCTTGCCTCCAAAGCGTTTGCTAGGCATAGGGCTACTGCGACGTAATTGTGGCAAGTGGGTCTGCTGACCTTTTCAAGGCTGTCTGACCTGGGGGTTGAGGGGCTGCGGGACTGTTCGGATCATGCTGATCCCACAATCCCATTCAGCTTGATAGTCGGCAACTGTGTGCTCGTTTGTGGGGGCACCAGTCGCAGGGCCGCAAGGGGTTGAAGCTGGAAGTAAATTTTCTACAGAGTTAGATTATCTACGAAGTTTGACCAGAGGCTTTGTCTGGTACCAGGGATGATAGGGATACACACGGGCAGGTCTCGGGTTCGTGCCCTGTCATCTATATCTTTTTGATCTCTCGGGGGGTACGGACGGGCATAGGGTTTTCCATATGTCTATATTTCATGGTTTGGAGTTTTCCCCGCCTCCCACCGGTGAGGATACTGCATCCAAGCAATGTAGTATCGACCGTTAAATCTGCCTGGGGTCTCCGTGCCCCTTGGCCTTTTGCCACAGGGCGACCAATCCCGTGAAGTATGGTGTATAATGGTAGTAGCTTTGCTATGTGCTTTGCTATGCAGCTCCAACCGGTGAGTTTGGACGGTAGCGTGGGGATCAGGATTCCCCGGGACTGAGTTCCCGCCTGATCATTTGGTGTTGGGCCCCTAGTGGAAGCATCACGCGGGTTGTGGTTGATACCAAAATCGCCGGTAGTGACTTTGTGCCCAAATGTGGAGTTGTATTGCAGCCGGATGCTACAGACCCATAGAGTAGCAGAGGTGACAAGAGAGACCTCATCTCCGCCAATGGGGATTATGTTTTATATTAGCATAATCAATTTGGCATCTCCTGGCTGGAAGAAAAGGCTGACAATTGCGGTAATACCAAAATTGTCACTCCCTTTTCCTAGATAGTCCAAGTTTTACTTGGCTATCCCAAGGGGGCGTTGGCAAATTTTGTGTAAAAAATGCAATTAAGTGCTCAAAAACACTTGAAATGTTGAGAATGGCATACGGTGAGAGTACTCTGGTGCAAGCTTTTCACAGAAGGTCGAGAAAATGTGAACACGACGCTCGCTCTGGACGCCCCAGCACATCAACAACCGATGAAAATGTTGAAAAAGTGAAGAAAATTGTTATGGAGAATCGTCGAATCACAATTAGAAAAGGTGCTGAGGATGTAGCATATGGGTTGGCTCATGCCATGTAGTCTTTTCAAAAATTTTGGGCATGAAGCGAAAAAAACGCCCGAAATAGAGGAATTTTCATGGCTTTTGCATCCCGATAATCCACCTACTCATTCATTTTTGCTTGTGAGAGACTATTTGCCCAAAAACAACACGTTATCATGCCTCAGCTACCGCATTCACCACATTTGGCCGCGACTCTTTTCTGTCCCCGCGAAATTTGAAAATTCGACATATTTTTTTAACACACCTCGTAGGTGACCAATGTAACTCAAATATATTTTTCCAGAGTTCTGTAAATTCTACCAAATTTGGCGGACATTAGACATAGGGCTGGACGCGTGTACCATTCTTTTAATACACCCGCAATTGTGTGAACGACGATCAGGCATATATAGAACATATATGTAAGATAAGAAGAAAAACAAAAACATTAGACAACGGCAGAGAGGTCCAAAAAATTATTAATCAGTCATTTAGTAAACTTATTCTCAGAATGTAAACGAACTGCATTGCCACGTCACTCAGGACACCACCAATACCGATTTAGCAAAAATCAGTGATCCCTATGTGACGTCTAAGCGAAGAACTTCAGGCAGTTCGAATTTTTCTTCTTTTACTTTGTTATAATTTTCAGTATTTTTGATAAGAGCCTAGTAATTTACCTCACCTCTTCTGAAACATCGCACAATTTTGTAATAAAGTAAGACGTTTAATGTCGACATATGTAAGTCATTCCATCTGACTGGTTGTACTTATAAAAAAATTATTAAAAAAGGGGTTCTCTCTACAACTATAGTGAAATAAAATCACATAGACACGCCTGATTTGGAAAAAATTAAGTACAAATTTCTATTCCAACAACCAAAAAACCTTACACTCCTTTGGCCTCTAAGATCTAATACATTTAGTGCATGTAATTCTTTGTTGTGATATTGCTACGAAACAAAACCTTAGGGCGTGCTGCTTTTGCTGTGACCAAATTCTTGATGTAAAAAAAAAAGTCGCAAACTATTGACTGTCTCATATACTGGAAAAATCATAGATTTTTCAAAACTCAGTCTCAAATATAACAACCAAGTATAATATCTGCAAACATTTTTACACCGCGCAAAGTCCTTTTGCGATAGTGTGTTAAAAATACTCTGAATTAGGGCACAGTAAAAAAATCTGAATTATTACCTTCTGAAATCATTCCGCTTATGGAGATAGCATTGGCTTTGATATTATTATTGACCAAGGAGAAGTGGTGATGCAGTCCATATCGATTTGTAGAAATTAATTTACTGCGTCTCTGATTCTGATACTGAATTTAGTTCAACTGAATGAAGGATATGGCGTTTGGGGTATATGGGTTAAACTACGATTTTTTCAAAATATAACGGACGTTCGTCTGTCAAACGACTGCCGTGTGTAGCAATTATGACCGAATGGCGTGAAATCGCTTAAAGGATATGAACTTCACAAAATACTTACGTATTCAATCCGTCATTTGTATGAGATATAACAGAAGCAGCACCGTTATCTTGTCGAATTTTTAGGACTTTGCGGAGAATTTTAAACAAGTAGTTATCCGATTTATTAATTTAAAATTATAGATGAAATACTGAGATTCGGAAAATTGCCAATATTTACAGGAATTGCCAAAGGTGGTATGTCAATACGTTCCTTTTTGTGCATGTGCTTATGACGCGGTCCAAATTTGACCAAGTTTGGTGTAAGTAAATAAAAGATATAAACATTAGAATAAATGAATTATGTCGGTCATTTTATTAAGAGATATCAAAAGGACTATGATTAATCGATCAATTTTTCCACATTTCGGCAAGCATTTTAGAACAATATACTAGGCAAAATTTTGACTTCCTATTATTTATTGATTAGGAGATACAGAGAAAAAACTGAATTTCAGAACTCCTATCAATCTGTATAAAACGTGCATGGAGGTTGTGGGTCAATATGACTAATTTACAATTGCAGTCAGTGATTTTGCAAAAATTAGATTGTGCCAAGTTTTAAGAGGATATATAAGGATAGACTGCAGTTATCAGCTAGACAGATAGATATTGCTCATTCGAGTTATTTATGACGGAAACATATTTTGTCAAAAGATACTTAATAATTTAAACACTTCTTTTCGGATGTTAAATTTTTGTCATACCAAATGATCGTTGATCCAAGTGAATGTACCGAGTTATCCATTTTTCGGTTTCAATAGTAAAGTTAAATAAAACACACATAAATATATGATTTCAATTAAATAAAGTCAAAATCGGCACGTGCCACCGTCTTGTTGAAACCACATATCACCTAATTCATAATCTTCAATTGCAATCTAAAAAAAAGTCGGTTATCATCACTGTAAATTGGAATTTGGATTATCCGTCACATTTTCACTACCAGAAGTGATATCTTCGGCAGTGCGTACATTGTTAAACGATCAAAATTCGTATGTATATGGCAAACCTATCACTAAACAAATAACACTTCAGATAACAAGTACAGGGTGTCCACCGGGAAGGTATACTACTTTGTTTGTTTATAATTTTCGGTTAAATAAAAGAGAATGATGTTATATTGATAAATGTTTTACTTAATGTCGGCAATTATGTATGGAATACAATATCAGATAAATATCCGTCTCTGTTACCCTCACAAATGCGAGCTCTTTTGACCACATTTTTCATTACATTCTCACGCATTTCACGCGGTAGTTCATTAATTTCATCACGAATATTTTGTTTGAGTTGCTCAAGTACAGCTGGTTTGTTTGCATAAACTTTGCTTTTCAGATATTCCCACAAAAGGAAGTCCGGAGCAGTCAAATCAAGCGACCGTGGAGGCCAATCAACATCACAATTTCTTGAAATAACTTGTTGTGGAAAGAGGTGTCGCAATGATTCCTCCTGACCAAGTTGCACACCAGATAGCCACTTTTAATAGACGCAACGGTGACTGATGAATAATTTGAGGGTTTTCCATTGCCCAGAACCGAATATTCTGTTTATTCATATATCCATTCAAATGAAAATGTGCTCGTCACTCATTATGATTTTTCCATGAAAATCGGGGTTGTCGTGGGGAAGCTTTAACATTCTATAAGCATATGTGCGGCGGCATAAATGGTCTTGAAGAAGAAGGTCTTGTGCCATTTGAATTTTAGATGGAAACAAATGCATATCCAAATGCAAATGCAAAATTGTGGCCAAAGTTGTTCTTTGAAAACCAAGCTCCTGTGTACGGCGTCGAATTCAGGTTGATGGATTGTTTTGAATACTTGTCCCTGCTTGGCCCTGTCAACTACAGGTTCTCTTTCTTCGAAATCATTCACTACACGAATAATAGTGTGCCTTGTTGGCACGTTGTTTATCCCAAAAATTTCACGTAACTTTCTCATCGTCACAGTAATCGATGATTGATTTCGATAAAATGTTTTACCGATTAAAACACGTTGGGTTATCGAATATTTTTCCATAATAAATTTGCCACGTATTTACTTTACGGCTGCCAAATATGAACTGTCAAGACTAATGTTTACCAAAATGGTGACAAAACAAAGTAGTATACCTTCCCGACGGACATCCTGTATTTAACAATCGAGTCTTGCCTGGCCGTTAGTTTTTAAGCCACCACTGTATAATCTTATTAATCAACTTTGCTTCATTTCGCGGAGAGTTTCATAAAATATTAATTATTGCCCATAAAGACAAATCAAAAATGTTTTATAATTTTGCCGTGAATATGATAACAGTTCACCCCAATGTCTGCATACATTGTTACAGTGTTCACAGGAAAATACCCGAAAAACTGCATTAAAACCTTTGGCAAACGCTAGAAATATCGTATTTTATCGAGCAGTCAGTTGTTTCCGTTAAAAGAGATTAATTATTTTCCGTTAAGGGAATAACTATTTGACTACGCTTATATTTATATTTCTTAAAATATAATTCTGTTTTATTGTGGCATCCCTATTTGTTAACAGCAAATAAGGCACTACCGATTTATGATCTAATCTGAATTATTGGAATCTCTTATGGAGAACGCCTAAGATTTCATCGTCATAATAGACAGACCATAATTAAACATCTCCTTGTAAATATGTACGCTGACAACTAACAAAGCTACAGCGACACCGATATACGAGTAAAAGCATAAATATGAGGACATCAAGTATTAAATATTTTTTATTTAACTTAATTTATTTTTGTTGCTCAGAGATAACAGCAATGATGACGATTTCTCATCTGATCTAAATTATTAGAATTCCCTTAGAGAGCTCGTCCAAGGCGACATCGCCATAATAGACAAACGGTTAGACAGTGGAATAGATATCTTACTAACAAACTTATTTTATTCAACAATCTCTTAATTTCTCCATTCTTTCCTATTAAGGAGATACAAATTTTGCATCTCCCAGTAAGTCCGTACTCTGGCAACACTAAGCACCAATGACACTGATGTAGGAACATAAATATGAGCACATAAGTACAAAGCAACCTATTAAATATTTCGTATTTCCCTTAAGTTGCCTGTGTTGCACGGAGACTTGCCAGCATATCTTGAGAATTATTTTCTACTTTTTGTTACGCACTTACTGCCATTGCTGTTTTGTGCTTTCGTTACGTTTTATTGCCTCTTCGTCCCTGCTTAATGTGTTTTAATTACATGAATGTTTTGTTTAAGTAATATTTATAAAATATTTAACTCGCTTGGTTAGCTTGCCACTTAATTCAATTTATTCTCTCTCATGTTTGTGCAGTTAGTCGTTACACCAGATCTTTTTCTATATTCCCTGTGACTACAATTGGGTATGATATCATTAGTGAGTTATTTATTTAAGTTATATTAGCCTAAATGGGAATTTATGTTTTTCATAACTCCCGATATTAATGTTGATACATACATGTTGATATGTGACTGGGAGTTTAGGTTTCCTCAAGACCTATTACATTAACGTTGTAATATGCCGGCTTGGTATTTTTAGTGAAAAATTTACCTGGTGTGAAAAAAAATATTTAAAAAAATGTCAGCAAATGGTTGATATATAGATAATTTGAGGCTGAAATAAAATTAACAAAAGTAATAACAAAAGATTTTTCTAGCTTGAGGAAATGTAGATGCCAAATTTTGAAATATCGCTCTACTTATCAACTTTTATGTGCGCTCTCTCCGATTTATTTTAGCACTTATAAGAAATGTCTCAATGCGGCTCATACGTGTATATTCTCAATAACGTTTGTTACCAATATGGCAACAATGTTTACTGCTAATATCGTTTATTCCGACATTCTCATTTATTTTACATTGAAATATACTCTTTAAGCATTAAAGGTCAAAACCATAAATGCAGGTAAAATATTATAGACTTACATGTATCTACACCAAATGTTTCCCTACGTTAGTAAAAAAGCGAAAAGGATTATTAATAAATGTTGTGAATTAACTGACAGAAATGGCTGAATAAATGGAAAAAAATTATACCTTATAGATATCCCAAAATTATAGAGAAACCATTGATTTTTGCCCGATCAGCTAATACATCTGTGTGGTATCCTAATGGGGAGCCAGTAGGGCGGTTGAGAAACTAGCCGATCTAAAAGAAGGTGGGAAGTGGTAACCTTATGAAACATATGTTTTAAGTTCCAAGGCACCACGTTGTTTAGTATTTTTATTTCAGCCATCAAAAGTAAACGATCTCGGCGAACTTGTGAACATAGACCTAATTGGTCACAGTTATGTAATTCAGTATTTTTATTTGAAAGTTCACAGTCCAACCAATATTAATGCCGAAGTGGATTCTATTCTGGGGGAGTCTGCTCCTTCGTTTACGATGGGATATTGGGTTGCGGAATTTAAACGAGGCCGTACGAGCTGTCAAGAATAACAAGGTAGTGGTCGACCAATTGAAGTGTCCCCACCAGACACCGTTAAAAAAATACACAAAGTGGCTGAAGATGCGTGGGGTAGCTTAAATGATAGGCATTTCTATACATTATACAGGGTGTCCCAAAATGACCGAAGTGGTGTGAATTGCTTATAACTTTTTAAGACATATCTTTTTAATTTTTTTTGTAAATACAGTAAATTTATGGGGAATATTTTTAGATTAGTTATTAAAAATGATACCCCGCAAATGGTGGCCATTTTCAGCTTCGCACAAATGTGCTCTTTCCAACACATTTTCCATGACCTTTCGCAAAATTTCCGGTGTTATGTTGTTAATTTCGTCTCGAATATTGGATTTTAATTCGTCAATAGTCCTGGGCTTATTAACATAAACTTCCCCTTTTAAATAACCCCAAAGAAACAAGACGGTTTATTGTTGACTGACAGGGTGCAACCCGCACATTAAATTGACGACGGTATGCACGCTGAGTCAACACAATGGACCGTTGATTTACAAAGTAAATTTCAACGATTTGGGCACGTTGTTCAGTTGTGTGTTGCTCCATTATAAATTCTCCAAGTCTTTTTTACAAAATACTAAAAAGAAAAGAAAAAAAAAAATTATAATAAAAAAGTTATAAGGAATTCACCGCTTCGTTCATTCTGGGGCACCCTGTATATTGACTGAAGATTTGAATATGAGGAAGCTGTAAGCAAGATGGTTGCCACGCTTGCTTTCAATAGAGCAAAAACAGCACCGTGAAGATATTTCAGTAGAGTGTTTGGCGATGTTTCATTGCAATAAATTCGAATTTTTGCGTCGATTTATAACCGTGGATGAGGCATGGGTCTACCTCTTCACACCTGAAACTAAGAAACAGTCAAAGTAGTGGACTGGAAAAGGAGAATCGTGTCCGAAGAAGGCGAAGACGGTTCCATCTGCAGACAATGACATGGCTTTTGTTTATTGGGATGCGAATGGGATTACTTTTATTGATTATCTTCACAAAAGGAGAACCATCAACGGCGAACATTATACTAATTTATAGCAGCGTTTAGGTGATGAAATCATGAAAAAAGCCACATTTGGCGAAAAAGAAAGTGTTGTCTTATCAGAACGTTGCTCCACAGTTCACACATCCATTATTGCGATGAACAAATTTAATGAATTAAAGTTCGAAATGCTTCATCACTCACCTTATTTGTCTTTTTTAGCTCCCTGGGATCATTTTCCATTTTCAAAATTTTCAGACTTCAAAAAATGCCTCGATGGTAAAAGATTTACAAACAATGAAGAGATAGAGTCTACGGTTGATTGCCATTTTAAGGAGTTTGACAGTTCTTACTATGAACAGGGTATCGAAGCTGTTATCTCTGGAAGAAGAGTATTGTGCTAATAGGAGAGTATGTTGAAAATTAAAGAAAATATTTTCCAAATTTTTGGGTCTTTTTTGCTAGGATGGCTAGTTTTGGGACCGCCCTCGTAGTTCGATCTTATTCATCAAAATCTTAATTTAAAAAAAAAACCTTAATTGGCCTTGAGCTTGAATAATCAGAAAAACAAAGTTCTCTTACACAGACCCAACTAAACGCTTCAGAAAATATATATAAACATACAGAACTACAAATATACAATAAAAAACTTTTACCGGTATGTACGATTCATTTGAAACTCTGGAAATCGTAAGATTTGTATCGCTTAGTGTGAATATTTCAAATCGCTACCTCAAAAGTATAAATTATTAAACAAACCCATTATACTCGTATAGCGGCAAAAAGGTACTAATTGTAAGTGTTTATGCATGAAATTTTTTGATGTGGTTTAATTTTTCGTTACAACCACTTCAAGAACTGGAGCTAACCTGAAGAAGCGAACAGCTTTTCTGAGTTCTTCTTAGACAAATTATCCACCATCCGTTGACAATTCTGCGGGACCAAAAATGGCGGTCTTTAGTGTTATTTATTGCATATAAAGGATGAAACATAGAAATGTTGTGTAGGTTGTTATGTTAATTGAAATATATTTGAAATTTGATTTCGTTGACCAGATAATTGAAATTTAAACCGGCAGTTCCAAATCCATTACGACTGATTGAGCCATAATGTGAAAATCGTAAGTAAAATTGTTCGAATTGCTATTCGAAATGATAATCACAATGAATTTTTACAATTATAACATTTTATTTACATATATAGTGCATATTAAAATGTCGTCTAAACTTGTCATCAAAATAATTTGATTCTTTTGCAATATCAAAAAAATTACTAATGCGTGATTGCGTTTGCTATCGAATTATGAAATGACTACATGAAAGTGCCAATTTTTACTTTTGGTGGGCAATAACTTTCGTTCGGCCAGTTGTTATCCAAGGTAACTCAAAGTAGAGTTAAGTGGACAAAAATTTCCAAAGCACGAATGGTCAGCAAGAAAAATAAATATAACAATTCTTTGCTATTTGGAAAGTGTTTTATAGGACTAATGACAAATATGCGGAAACGAATAAGCAATATGTCAGTACTTATACCTAAATTAGTCGAGAAGATCATATTGCGATATAAAGCCCTGACATTTGTCCTTCTTTTTTTGCCAACACGACAGTCTTTTTGTTATAAACTTTATTTTAACACTGTAGTCATTGTCGTTCAAGTACAGGGTATCGCACCAATGGTGTTGCAATATGAAATTCAAATAAAGTTTTTTTTTTTTAATCAATGTATTTTATTTACTTATTTTTTTATTGTATAGAAAATTCAGTTATATTTTACATAACTACTTGTGTATAGGCGAACAATGTTTGGTGAATATTCTCGAAAAGAATAAACGGGGGAAAAAATATTAGTGGAGAAAAATCTGAACCGTTAGATACATAAACGGAATAATACCTTTATTAACTTTAAAATGAAACACACAGCTTGTAAGGTTTCAGTCTTTATTTCCAGCGACTATGTGGGGGGAATGTATTACGACGACTAACTCTTAAGATGGTCCACACGACCAAATGTTCGAAAAAGGCTACAAGAACGGGATAGAGCTTTAGAATAGTCGCTATTTCAGTACAGTGATGGTTATCAGAATAGATATATATTAATTGTAATTCGACAATATTCGAAATTCATTGGTAGAATGAACAACTTGCTTTTGAAGATAATAGACCGTAAATAACTTCCATGTTCATTCAATCATATGCGACACATGATCAGAAAATTATTCATTGCGGCCTAAAAGGTTGAAGTCGGGATTGCCTCAATTATTGTTTTAATCGACTGCTTTAATTCAGTCAAATTGCTTGATATCGTTTTGGACAACTCTTGCTTGACATAACCCCATAAAAAAAACTCTGGTGCATCCAGATCAATTGACTTGGGAGGCCGCCGAAAGTGGAGTTTCTGGATATTCATTTGCTTGGGCATTTTCGTTACAGCTCCCCCATAACCGGATATGTTTACAGTTGCTCCATTTTTCTGGAACCAAATGTTATAGAAACGGGTACGTTTTCGTTGCACTTCAGGGTAAAAACAGTTCCTTCAATATCTTTAAGGAACGGTTCTCATTGATCCTCGTTTTGTGTTTGTTGCACGATTCATGCAATATCCTGTATGTGTATACAGGCACTATGAATTTAATTTATACTAGCAAAATTTGAGGAGCAATGTAAGGCATGAATACTTTTATTGAATTATAAGAACAAGTGCCTTTACTGAATTATTATAGAAAATGTGAAGAAACCCATGCATTAATATTTTTTTAGTAACCATGAAATTTCTGCCAATTTTTTTTTTTTGGGAAAAAAAAAAGATTTTTGACTGGAAAGAGAAAGACCTGATATTCATATTCGGGGCAGAATTGCATCTTGAATAAATTCTACTTGGTGTAAATCTGCTCCAACTTTCTGAACTTCCTGCAAGGAGGAAAAGACCATTTCGTTTGCAATACTGGAATTATTGGTCCCTAACAACTCCTCTGAAGTTTGTTGTTGGAATTTGAACTGGTGAATGCTATCCGTTTCTTCAATTGCAAATCGGGAACAAAATACCACAATTCAAGACAAAATTGGTATTATTAAATTCACGGGGAGAATGAGGAGAAAACCTGAATATCTATCGAAATATGGGAAATTCTAGAAAAACATTTCCCTAAGTAATTTTATTTTAAGGAAATAACTGAAAATTTTAGGCAATCCTTTTCTTAATGAACAGAAGGACAAAATTAATTCCTTTGTTTTTTTATTTAATCTTATTTATAATTTAATCTTAATTTCTATCTGTTTAATATTTTTCAACCTTTGTATTGTTTACAATTAAGAGGACCATTTGCCCATTTTCAAATCTAAAAGTCGGTAAAAATTATTTGAAAAAAAATCCATATTATTTTCTTCTAGCAGGAAAGGTGAAAAGCAGAGGATCTAATAAGATTAATATTTCAAAATAGCCATGAAAACATCAAAATCCTGCGACATCAAGCCTGAAGTCAACGCTGGACTTACACATGGTGAGTTTTTCTAATATGTATTTAACTTATTATTAAATCGTTATTCGGATGGAACTGCATACTTAAATCGAATTTGAATCACGTAATTTTTGCTAGAAGTGTGGTGGATTGTTAATGAATTTGCTCTTCGACATGCAGTGTTTTAATACGAAAAATTACAATTTTAACCGACCGTACTTTTATTTATTCAATAGAATAAAAGAACACCCCTCAATTCCAAATGAGAACGGTTGTAAGTAGCGCCTCTCCGAAGAAACAGACCCGTGGGAGTCGTTACAACAGATATTGAATGTTTTCTGCTCATGTCCATGTTTTCTGTTCCCATGTACATTGTAAATATATTTTATTTGTAACCAGAAACCAATGTTTTTTTAACCTCTGGATGCTTCTGTTCTAAAAATACACCGTACTTTTTCTGCTGAAAAAAAATCCGCACCTCTTAGCCCGCTCTGTAACGCATGTTCGGAAATTATTGTTGCAAGCTGTTGTTATCGCATTCTTTCTGAACAGTTTACCAATGGAATGAACTAACTATATATCACAGTATACACGATAAATGTTTTGCATTTTTGTATTTTTTTGTATTCTTTATTTGTATATTTGTATTTTGATCATAGGCAGAAATTATAAATGAGCTATATCAACCAACTCCTTGCACACAAACTGACAGATATTGCGAAATAAATGTTTTCCCCTGCAATTTCCC
The DNA here is from genome assembly GCA_019455685.1 of Philornis downsi. Classification (NCBI taxonomy): domain Eukaryota; kingdom Metazoa; phylum Arthropoda; class Insecta; order Diptera; family Muscidae; genus Philornis; species Philornis downsi. The sequence continues at coordinate 2,848,565 of JAHXMU010000804.1, forward strand.
CTGCATGAAGTTAAATATAATTGCCTATTTCACTGATTTATAATGCTTGCCAAAATTAAAAAAAAAAAAGAATATCCGATTTAAGCGATTTAAACGTTATATTCTTAAATTCATATGTTTCAAAGAGTCGTATGGAATCTATTAAAATTTGGCACTCACATCATGATTTTAATAAACCTGATCCCACGAGTGATAATGAAATGCATTGCCGTGCACCTTCTAGAACCTTCCATACAAATTTGTCCACTTTAACAAATTAAATTTCTCCTCCCCAACTTATAATTAGTAGGCTGTAATAACCTACGTTTTCGTCCTTTGTGTTAATTTAAAGTGGTTTTTAAAACTAGAGAAAAGGGTGACCATGAAGCAACGTTCATTCTGGTACCACCAATACAAATGAACGATTTAAATTATGTACTTTAAGCTTTATGTCTTGCAATCAGTTGTATTGAATTCAGTCAAATTTCTCACATGTTGTGCTGGAAATGAATATGGGCGACACACTCCTTCTGGCACCTCCCACATAATTTAACCGATTTATCGAAATTTGATTTCCCCCCCTGTAATTTCTAATTCGTAAACTGCACGAAACGTTTCAGTCAATTGCACTGGACTGGTAAAGTTGGAAAAATTCCCTGGATAATCCTTTCATTTCTATATTCATATCACTCACACATTGACGCATAAGGACATAAAGGCATATGGTAGTCAATTCATCTGAGCGAAATTTCTGTACTCGTTAATATATCTTTCAATATTAGGAATTTTCCATGTTAGGTTTCAAAACTTTAAACTAGTACCATCTTTTATTGATGTTTATGTATCAATTTCATTATTTTAATAGCTTGACAGCGGCACGATAAAAAGAAGCACAGATAACACAAAACGTTGTATTGTCTTTCCTTTGAGAAGTCCTGTGGAAGGCCTTTTAAATGAAATGCATAGGGGAGATACCAGAGATTTTAGAAAATCAATGGAAATATCATATTACAACAATAAAATGCGGAAGGGCTACCGAATTGAAGGCAAGGGGTCGTTCGTCAACCACCAAACTCATGCACAAGAACAGAAATTCGACGAAGTTTTCGATTATGACAATTTGAACAGAACTCCACAAACTGGAAAACCAGTAATGTATGGATAGAAATGAAGAGGGAGAAGAAAAGAAACCATATTGTTGTTGCTATTGGTTGTAGAAGTAATTACTAGGTAAGGTAAATTTTTACCAAAAAAGATTGTATTTTTTAGGTGAGCAAACCTTCTATTAATAAGCAAATAAAACTGGGAAAAGAAAATATCTTAAAGAAATTTGATATCAGTGGCGAAAGAAGAACTGAAATTGAAAGACCAGCTGAAGATATCTCCTCTATTAATTCTGTATGGAATGGCTAAGCATGGAAATGTTGGTTACGCCGAGGCGGGTTGCCAAAATATCGTAACGGAAGTAGTCTAAATCAATTAAACCAGAAAATAATTACAAGAGTATAGAGAATAGATTCACTCATATTTAAAGCTATTCAGCATCATTTCGGCATATAGTGGCTAGAATTGTAAAGATATTTAAAAATAGCTACTACTACAATGAGCCATGACCCCTGTTTCAACGCGGTTTGAAGGTTTTGCTTCTGGCCTGAGCACTTTGATTTTGCAAACAAAAATATTCGCAGACCCTCTTAAGAGTCTTGATGAATTCTCCATGGGAAGCTTGTGGTAAATTGATTCGCAATATCTTCGCTCATGGGCGACCCATTCGAGTATGTGGACGAAGTCATCCACAACCTTAAGTTCGATTTCCCTTCATGGCTCCTGTTAAATGTAAACACTATTCAGATTTAAATGCTTCGTCTTCTAAAACTAATAATTGTCCAAATTCCAAATTTAGCTACTTGAGGTTGCTGTAATCCATAATAACTTTAAATGGCATAAGCTCAATATAGGACCTAAACTTTTTGATAGCCAAAGTGACTGACAAACTTTCACGTTCCATTACTGAACATATACGTTGCGCCGAAATAATTTTATGTGACAAATTCGCAACTTGATATTCTTCTTTAAAATCACAATTCTAGAACAAAATCGTTCCAATTCGGATATTGGATGCATTACATTATAAATATAAATGTTTCCAAAAGTTTGGATGTAGAATTATTGGACTCAAAATTAAACTAATCTTAGGAGCTCCTAGGGTACTTTTGCTTCCTTCAAGAAACTGAAAGATTGACCTTTCTTTAAGGCGTTAAAAAATAGATGCTGTAATGATGGCATAACTCGAAAAGAACTTAACAATACCAAACAGTCACTCCCATTAATCTCTTCACCTTTTTACAGGTTCTTGCCTAAGTATATTTCGCGATAGTATCATTTTTCTTGGACAGGTTTAAATTATTCTCCTACACTAATATAACCTAGTTATCGTATTTCCTTAAAAAAAATGTCGACTTTGTTATGTTAATAACAAGACCTGTTTTTATCAAGCACTTGGCTACGTGCTGAAATTTGGTGAAACCACCAATGGATCATCGAGATAGGAGAATACACAGCCACGTAGTGCTGACAGTATCATTTTGTCCACCAAACCGAAATTGTCTTTGGGCTGCATAACAGTGATATCTAAATTTAAAGGGATTCGCACAAAACAATAACTAAGATCCACATTCGCAGTAAAGTAAATATCTTCCAGTCTACTAACTAAACCTTCGACGGGAGGGAGATAATAGGCGTCTTTGATTAAGCTTACATGAATCCAAAAGTGATTCTTTCGGCATTTGCAAACTAACATCGCTGAATGACTCTATGAACTATCACTGAGTTCAATAACTCCTAAATCGAGGATATTATCAAGCTCCGCGTACGTAACTTTCTGTACTGTGGGAGAAACATGATGGAGACTGCTTTTGACAGGCGCGGCATCTCGAATACCTATAGGACAAATCAATCTTTCCGTGTCCCTTTCGAGTGTCACAAGAAAACTCTTTGATAATAATATACAGTTGTTGCTGCCGCAGAGATAAAAGTATATGATGATTAACATAATCACGAATTTTGGCATCCTCACAAAGATCTATAGGTACATTCGGAGTCGCTAAACTCTCAACGTTAGCGAATAATCTAAAGGTTTTCATGAAACATAGAGCGCGTAACGTAACGAACGAACGTAATGTCAATTGACATATTGCCACATTCAACCCTACCGCCAACTCTTCTAAAAATTGTATGGGAAATACCGTCCGCAGTCTTAACGCATGATCTAAAATCGTGGACAACTAGAGTTGTTTTGCTAAAAAATCTAAACATCCTCGTCGTATATAAATGACTGCTGCTCCGACCAAATCGACCAAACCTGTGTGGTGTATAAAATTGCACATTACTCGTATAGCTGTTGTGAGTAATTACGTACGGCGATGGGTAGTCATTTGCCGTGGGTAGTGTGCAATGTACATATATAGATGCCAATTACATATTGTCCGTGAGTAGAGTGAGTGGAGAGAGTATGGCGGTGTATAAGCGATCATTTTTAATTTCCAACGACGATGTGGGGCTCTCATGAGTGCGTAAATACGTACTCTGTTAAATACAAACAATCTTCGCTCGTAAGCGCAAATTTGACACAAACCCAAAGATAAGGACTAATGGGCAAGTTTAATACAAAGTTTGAACCGTTTCAATTTATTGTTTATGTTATACTGCTTGTGAAATTTAGCCAATTTTTTATGGTTGACCTGTGATTGAAATATTGAAACAAAATTGTCACATAAATTGCAGTTTAGTACTATAAATAATTTGCACACAGGTTATCAGTTTTACATGTAAGACTATATTTAATAACATTTATATTATAGTTTTGGATTGGTTGGCTTCATTGTAAAGTGTAATATTTGGATTGTCTTATTTTTATATCGTCAACTTAAGGAGTGAATGGATACATGTAGTAGGTACTAAGTATATTTGGACCAAATGTGTTTAAGTCGATTGAGCGATGTTGTTTGGCTGACTGGGTTGTTGGCCAGCTGGTGGACACGTTAATTGTAGTAAATCTTTGCGCACCTTTAAACACATGCCATGTCCTGATATTTTGGCAGATCGTAATCGGTGGTTGTATACTATGATTTTCCAAAATTAAATTCTTTCTCTGTAACTTTCGATTCGGTGACAACAACAGTATAACATGTTCGATGAATGTATATGTAAGCCAATTCACCTGACAGGAGACGGTACGGTATTACACAGTATACACATAATTTTTCAACTTTGCACCAATTCAGTTAAAATAGTTTAAGGTATTTTCTTAAAAAAAATAACATATTTCTGTTAATTCAGTTAAACAAACATTGATATGGTTTTTACAATTATATACCTGCCACTTGTTTACTTTTATTTCGGTATGTGTGTTCTAATGTTTTTTTCTTTTTTTTTTTTTTGTTTATTCGAGCTTGATCCAGGAAAAGAAGTTTTATTTGAAAGACGTTTTTATAACACCAGGCTCTTTCGGACTCAGTGAAGAGGATCCGACTTGGTATAAAGGTAGTGAACAGTTTATCAAGTCTTATGCATGTGAAACTCTCAACTTAATGAGGATTCATTCTTGATTGCACAGACTTAAAAAACCATAAGCACTCAGTTATGAGAAACATTCGGAAAACGTATTTTCTTTATTTGTGTTGAAAAAGCCATTGGCTTTCAAATAACTTCTACTTCACCATTCGTTTGTGTCTTTTTTGTTTCGGTCTGTGTGTTTGAATTTTGGTTTTTGTTTATTCCAGCTCAATACCATTCTAGTTTTTTTTTTAACATTTTTTGTGCACACATGGTAGTTATAGGCAGATATATTACACACTTGCAGACATGTTATTATAATGGCCAATAAGTTCGAATGTAAGTTTTGCAAAATATTGACAGATTTCTTTTACAATACGTTATCTGTTTATGACAGAGAACAAATCCTCAACACGCGCCAATTGAAAAGAGTGTTATAGTCTGATCCGACTTCTGCTCAAATCCCACAAAGATCACCAAATTATTGAACAAAACGACGTAGATTTGACCTAACTAGTTTCATTCTAACTGTGCTAGATAGTGAATTTCTTTTTACTATACCCCATCTATACCTAAAACAAATTAAGTATTTCACAGTAATATAATATTATAATGTATTTTTTAAAACCGACCAAGATATGACAGAAAACCTTATTGACATGTATCCGAAGGAATGGATGATGATTTAATCGGCATATAGATTTCAGTCAGGTGAACTGACTTACATATGCCTTCACTCATCAATTTTTTGCGTTGATGCAAAACCGCGAGGAATGTCAGAAAGGACATGGTGATTCGTTTGGTTTTAAGAAAAATTCACCTTATAGTAAACCATAAGCAATTTGTGTGGGGCTAAAAGGTGTAGCAATACCTTCCGTTTTTATTCCCAGAACTTAATTCCTCAATCACGTAATGTGTGCAAAATTTGATTCGATTCAGATATGAAGCTAAGTATATATGTGGGGATACGCAATTAGTTAATTTTTCTCAAGGATTACAGGGAATTACAAGTCAGTATAATGAACAAGATCTGGATCAGACTATCGGCTAGAAATTACAGAGGAAAGGTGCAATTTTGGAAATTCAGTCAATTTGTGTGCTAGTAGGGGTGTGGGAATGCCGCCCATTTACATTGTGAGACCATATTTTTGCAAACGCTCAGTGTACTCAATATTTGACTAAGTTTAGTACAACAAATATAAAAACTAATTCCATTGCATCCCTTGAATGGTGTGTGGGTAGGCTTCTCACATCCAGTGAGCATATACGAATTCAATATTCAGACTCACTCAAGGTGACCTACAGTTTAACGACAGTTAGGAATGTCACATTTTGAGAAGCATTTACCAGACTTATTGATTACTGGACTACTCGAAGGTGACCCCCGCTCAAATTATGGCTGTGTCAAAATATGACAGTGTGTGGTATTGAACCTGCGATAATGTGTGTGACAGACCTGTGTACTAACCATCGCGCTACGGTCCGTCACATGTAATATGAATAAATGGGCTAACTGGGCAAATTTTCTATGGGAGGTATAAGAAAGAACATGATCTGTCGTCGAGTTTTACAACTTCTGACCAGCATGATGAATCAATGCAATGGACATGTATCAAATTAACTTTAATTTACGAATGTGAAGGTGCAAGGGAAAAACTTAGTATCGGAAATTCGTTTGTGGAGCAGGTCGATGCCCCTTTACAATCCCTGACTATGTTCTGGCAGAGTATTGAGACGTGCCGAGTTTTGACGTGTTTAGCGAATATTTGCGATCGCTTTTGTGTCCACCATACGGTCAGCCACACAGAAAAACATCGCTCAGTCTACTTAAAAATTTCTGAAACACATTTGGTTAAAAAATATTTGATAATACAGACGCTTTCTTCTTTGTGCTCCATTTTTGGCTGTATCGCAATTAAAATTTAATGCATTTAATAATCAGTGCCTTTCGGACGAGTGTGGCTTTCCGATGGAATAGTTTCTCAGATTCTGTTTTAACAACAGTAGTAAATGATGTATGATATTCTTAGTTTTAATTAATTGTATTACTTTTTTTATTCTCATTTCTAGATTATAAATGCCATTAAAACATGAATAGTGTAGTAAATATCAAAATGTGTGCTGTTTTCCATTTCATGGAAACCGTTCTATGAGAGGACTTTAATTTGCAATTGTTGCATGTTGTCAAAGCGCTGCTTAGTAATGCCATGAACTATACCAACATGTTTGTTTCCCTTTTATTATTACTTTTAATGGTGTTCTGGATAGCATGGAGTGGTAATGAATTCACTTCATATTTGTGGATATAAATGTAGCTTACTACATACCACATCGCAAGAATATATTAAAACAAGTACGTGATATTTGATACTTGTTGTCAGCATCAAGTGTCATAAACCATAACAGCGACAACAACAACTTTGGTGATGCCATCAGCAGCAAAGGACTTGAATCCAGAACATCTTCCATAAAAAAATATAACAACACTGAGTTGAACCAAACATTAACGACCACAATCGTTTATAAAAAAAAGAGGTCTACTCGACATCCTTGTGATTTTGCGGCAACTTCAGGCGTTAGCTGTTAGATGGGATTGTGCACAGTAGTTTTAAGAAACTACGAAATACGAAAATAACAATAAAATTTTTTATCAATCGTTTTTTTTTCCACAGGCAGTTTGTCTTTTTAGTGTAGAATTAACTGAACCGGTTAGCAAAAGAAGTGAAAGACTGAGTATAGTTTGAGTGGTTTAGGTGTAATGAGTGAAGATATAACAAAACAAATCACATTTTTTACCAAACTTAGGCCAAAACATCCTGATCAGTCCCAGTTTTCGTTTCTGCAACTGAAATTGACTATTTTCTGAACTTACCCATAAATTCTTTGGATATGATATAATGTGAGCTAGCTATGACAGGTTCTTATATTTTGAATTGCTCTGTTCAGACCTTTAAGGTCAACGGCAAAAGTCAGACGATAAATTAAAATTTTAGAGCAAAATACATTAAAGTTGACAAGTGCAAAATATTATCAATATTTCTGCGAATTATGGTGATATTTGATGTATTTTACATCTGTATATCTGTCTATCAGACAGATATATAAAAACATATTCCGACCATACAAAATATACATATGTATATGGTAGGTCTTATTTTCTGCAAACAATCCAAACAGTTGTTACTGTATTGCGGAGTTAATTTATAGGAAGGAGTTTCCAAACCAATATTTGTTTTGGTTATTGACTATTTCATTACATATCGTCATATTTATCTTATGACCAGGTCGCTGTACCAAATTTGAAAAATATGTCTACAGCGTCTTTTTTTTACTCTTCACATTTAGGTGGGGGATATGATAAGATTGTCGCTCAATTGGAAGTATTTATCTGAAAACCCAAAAAACATATGCACTTCAAGTGCTTGTATACATCATGGTGGGGACCGAAATGCTTGAGCAGGTCGAAATTTTGTACAAGGTGGCGCACCAATTGCGCTACAATAAGAAATTCAAACACCTTTTTTTAATCAATGTATTTCATTTTTTTATTATTGTATAGAAAGTTCAATTTTATTTCACACAACTAATTGGTTTTGAAGATGATAGATCGTAAATAACCTCCATGCTTATTCGCGCATACGTGGCACTTGGTCACAAAATTATTCATTGCTGCTTGAAGGTTTGAAGTAGGGATCGCCTCAACTATGGTTTCAATGGACTGCTACAATTCAGCCAAATTTCTTGGTTTCGTTTTGTACACATCTAGCTTGACATAACCTCATAAAAAAAGTCTGGTGCAGCCAGTTAAGGTAGCATTGGAAGCCAGCGGAAAGTGGAGCTTCTGGATATTAATTCGTTTAGGAATTTTTGTTGGAGCTCCTCCACAACCATGCTGACTATGTGTGCAGTTGCTCCATCTTGCTGGAACCAAATGCTGTTGAAACGGATACGTCTTCGGCGCAGTTCTGGGTAAGAGCACTATTTCAACATCTTTAAATGACGGTCTCCTTTAACAGTTGCTGTTACACCGTTTTCTTCAAAGAAGTATGGCTCCACAGTGAATCTGCGCACAACACAGTAGCTCGTTCTTGGTGTAGTTCGGTCTCATGAAATATTTCGGGATTAGGTTGACTCTGTACATGGCAATTTTGCTTATTTATATTGCCGTTTGGATCAAAATGAGCCTTATCAGACATAAACGATCAATTTATCAAGTGGTTGTCTTCTTCAACCATTTCAACTATTTTTTGGCAAAATTCCAGCGAATAATCTAATCCATAGGGCTTAACTTGCTTGTAATTTAGGTTTTTACGTATCAGATTTAAGTCTTCATGAATTATCCGTTGTAATGACTGTCTGCTAACGATGTTACAGCTGCGATTGTGTCTTGAATGCGAACATTGGGATCTCGACAGTAAGGTCTTCGTGTAATGCTTGCAGATTCGGCGAACATGTTTACTCACTTCATATTTATCCATCCACCCGGAGGAGTGCCGCCAAGCGCCCGCCTAAATCCCCTTTGGACGGAAATGAAGGACTGAAAAGTATGGTGCTGCTCCACTATCTTAATCCTTGCTTCGGTATCCCAGGCATTTATTTTAAAAAATCTAAATAGTAACCTGCCAAATAAAAAATAAATAAACCGATTACTCACACAGAAAAAAAGTTATTATGTTTTGTGTTATTATGCACCACCCTGTATAAAGAAAGTTCGTAGTCAGAGGCAGGCTATTTTCGAAACTGCATAATATTGGTATAGTGTAGTATAGTAGAAATGATTTGAACATATAAGTACATAATTGCTTCTGAAAACTACTTCCTTGAACATTCCAAAAAGCAACAGTGAAAGAAGCAAATGACATGAAAATAAATTATGTGCACACTCGTATTCATGATCGTCGTTAAAATCTCAGCCGGATTATCATATTCGTCCACCTAACCGCGATAGTATTTAAATCAAAGGGATCGAATTTCCAGTGCTACGATTCTGATATTTTGTGAGAATATCCCAAGGCGTCATTGTTAGTTTGTTAACAAAAAGCAACTCATGGAGACATTTGATTGGTTCTGAAAAGAACCTTGCCTACTTAATACAATATGTATATGTCCATTAGAAGTATTAGAAAAGGAGACGTTCTGACGAACCATTCATGACACTATCGATTATAGTTATCACAATCAGGCAAAATCGATCCAAATTAGAAAAATCGATTGATATGGATCGATTAGGGAAATTAATATTTTTAAATAATTTTACAAATTGATCGACGATTGGAAATAATGTATGGTGATTTTTGACAGATATGACGAACGATTATTTAAAGTCATACACCTTTTAAGGGATCTCCCATACTGTGAGCATAGTTATTAAAATCCAATGCAAAATACGGTTTATGACCGGTAATGTAGACATAGTCGGCATACCATGTGGGAGAAAACGGCGCTTTTGGCACATCCAATTATCTTGCGATGGGACATTACATCACGACGACACCATCGGCCGCAGGTGTTACAAATAAACAGAAAAAGAACATAGATATTAAATTTCCAGCACATTTTATAACAATTTTACAATTTACAGGTTAACGCCACCATTAAGGTTGGATAAAACACGACTATTAGGTCAATATTTTTATTTATTTTAATTTCGTTCCAAAGCATTATCACAACGACCATTTTTACTATGTGACATATATATCTCCAATAGTTCATTATATGGTCATTTAAATATTTGTGTAATATGAGGGAAGCTATGTTTTTAAAATTTGATGCCGATCTGTTTAACCTCTATATCGATTTTTTCAAAAATGTATAGTATTCACACTTTTTGGTGAGACATGGGACACGTATTCACACCTCTAATAGTTCATGAGATATGGCCATATAAATTATGTAGGCGATATCACTCACCTCTGTCCTTTCCTAAACTTAATGTGAAAAAAGGTTATGATAGTTTCACGATTGATAGCAATATCGCTTAATTTTTACGAGCTTTAGTCAGTAACTTATGCCCATATTTCACTCTATGTCAGTAGCATATGTATATCCGAAATGTCACCTGTAAACCTCTTTACCTAATACAGCACATGATAATGTTGTAATTGATAGTAACCCACTATTAAATTCTTACGAATATTGGTCATACAGTTACTATGACAGCTGGAACAAATTTCTTACATGGGTGTGATGCTGACAAATTTCCATGACAATTGGTCGGCTACTTTAACCACAATAAAGGAATTTCGAAATCCTTTCCTAGGCGATGTAAACATATTGTGAAACTTCATAACATTTGGTCCATTATTTTTAATACCTATTCGGATCACGAACACAAATATAAAAACATACAAACATTTAATTATATATAATATATTGATTATATATGTATATATTGATAATATATTGATATATATTAATATACTCGCATATATTAAATATATATTCGTATATTGAAGGTTGATTGTTTCAGGCATGAACTACCAATAATTTTTACAGAATGCCTTTTTAAACGCCCTAATTTTGGTCATTGGTCATTGGTCAGATAATGGAAGAAAGTGCAGATATGCAGAGAAAAAATTTCATCCGCGGTACTATAAAGAGACTTTAAAATTGACCTCGTAGAAAAAATGCACTTATACAGTAACCAAATTTCTAACGGGATTATAATTTTTACGACTTATTTCCTTAATCATTATTTCTTAAAAAATAAATAACATTTCTATTTATTTATTTTTTCTCAAATCACAGAGGAGATTATTTGTGGTTGTTGAAAGTTTGACAAGGATCACCGTAGTTATAGGTCTGGAAAAAATTCGATATTTTATGTACCAAAAGAAATAATAATACACAGACAAAATAGCTCTTATCACAAGTTTTGAAGAATCAGCAACAATCCAACAAAACTTTTCGCAATATAATTTTTGCTACACCTAATAGGAGACAGCATCTGGTCAGATTTCTGGTTTCAGTATAATAATAGCAACAATAGCAGCAGCATCGATTCGGTTACAAAGAGATATGAAGATCAACTTGTGATGGAGTCCAAAAAGCATCATTCTCAATTGACTAATACTCCAGCCAAATAAAGGGTGTCCCAACAAGAACGCAAGATTTAAGTGATTGATGCAGCAATTGAATTGTTTCTCTGGCCGTATGACATGTGGCGTCATCTTGTTGAAACCACATGCCCTCCACATTCATTTCTTCAATTCTAGGCACGAAAAAACTGCTTATCATTTCACGATACCGAACACCATTGACTGTTTGCGCTTGACATGCCTCATTTTCATAAAAAAAATGATTCCAATGATTCCTGCAGCCTAAAATCCACACCACAGAATGACACGTTGAGGATGCATTTGCTTCTCGTGAATCACTCGAGGATTTTGCTCACCCCAAATGCGACAATTCTGCCTATTGATGAAGTCATCAAGATGGGAATGGGTCTCGTCACTGAAAATGATTTTATCGGCAAAATCAGCATTTTCATGTTGTCTCTCCAATACCCAATTAACGAATCTCTTCGCTATCCATGGTCAGCTGGCTTCAATTCCTGAGCCAATTGAACTTTGTATGCATGAAGATCCAAATCTTTCGTCAAAATAGGCTGCATAGAGGATTTGGCGACACCAATTTGCTGAGCTCGGTGTCGAATTGAGGTGGATGGAGTTTGAGCGACATCATCACGTACAGCTGCGACATTTTCGGTCGATCGACCAGGTCGAAGGAGCGTTGTTGTTTTTACATCACTAACAGACACAGTTTTGGCAAATTTTATCCATTAATCTCTTTACGGTTGACTCTTTTGGAGCATTATTGTGACCCCAAACTGATCACAATTTGCGAACTGTAGCCGCAAAACTTTCACCATTTTGGTAAAACAATTTCACAATGAAATGCGTTATTCATTCGTGTAGCGCTCCATTTTTACTAACCTCGTACCTTGACTAGCAAACAATAACAATTGTTCAAATGTCAAACAATGACACTTCGAATGGCGCCAAATTTAAATCTTGTGTTCTTGTTGGGACACGCTTTACGTAAAAGCTATCTACATATTGACGATATGACAAAAATCTTTTTTCTTTTTTGGCCATAATTTAAAATTTATCGAATCGTGACATTTCATAATGCTCAACAGAACTGGTAATGATTAATCAGTACAAAAATTTCAATCAAGTGAGTTAACTTTCATATAGTTTCACCGTTATTCCTTTCACTAGGCTGCAATAATATGATGTGAACCAGAAGAGATATGGGAGATTACTAAGTTTTACTCATAAATTGGGAATATATTGGAACCACTGATTTTTGCTAAATCGGCAAGCAAACAAATGTGAACCTGGGAATATGCCGGTTAATTTGAATGAGATTGATCAATATATTTGACTTGACCGATCATAACAGTTCAGCTGGATTAGAGATCGCATCGGAAAAAATAAATGTTGATAAATCGGTCAGAAGTCCCAGATGAGGTGTGATATTACTTTCCATTTTCAATCTCTGAACTTCTCAGAAAGAAATGGTCTCGAGAAGTTATGAGCTAAAACGATAATTTTTATTCCTATTTTCTAAGTTGGAAAAACCAATACGACGGATAAAAAAATGGGCCTAGATCTTACTAAATAGAAACTACAAGGAAGGATTAGATTTCGCAAAATCGATCAGTTTGCAGGAAAGGTACCGCGGCAGAGCTGTCCATTTTTATTCCCGGTCTTTGCTTTATTAAACACCTAATGCGTTTCCCTACAGTGTGAATTTATTGTAACGAAATAAGAAATTTGAACCGAAGATTACGTGCAAGAATGAAAATACAGGAACATACATAAAATAAATCGGTCATTTACATTGACGTGTGAAAAATTTGACTGAATTCTGAATAACTACTTGAAAGATATGTGAAAAAGAATATATGGCTTAATTTGGTCATTTATATTGGAAGCACCGGAAGGGACATGGTTAATCGGTCGGAGTTTTGCTGATCATTACAAGAAAATATAATGGAATAATTAATATTCAGTTTATTTCGGGAAATCAGTCAATATGTATGGGAAGTACCACATCATGTGTGTCGATGTAGCCTCTTTATAAGCTCAGGCTACATACTGCTGCCAAGTTTTAACAATTTTTTTTTAAAAGATTAAAAAGGCAGTTATCATGTTAACCTCAATGAACTTTAAAAGTCAAAAGATACTTGATCTTTTTTTGCCCAGACAAGCTGAGCTCAGCGTAATATTTTGTAAGATCGTGTACGAGGATTGCAAATGGGTAATATCAACTCACGCTTCTTTGGTACCTCTTTCACGAGTTGACAGTTTTTTTTTTTAAATTTAGTTTTTTTCTTGTAGCTCCTCATCCGTAACTTAAGTATTAATTAACCGTGTTGCATTAAATTAAAAAAATTTTAAAAAATTTGACCGCATAACCACTCTCTTTTCGCTACCTCCCGCACAAGTTACTTGGCTTTGGGCTATGTATTCCTAAGTTCATATTTTTTATTCATTTGTATTAAATTCAGTACAACTCTGGCATATAGTAAACTTGGTTCTGCTAATGAAAGTGTTTCGAATTGTAAGGACCCTTAATATGGCACATATGCAAAATGCCGATTTAGCAAGAAGCAGTGTCTTCTCTATAACTTCTAAGAATGAACTTCAGAAAGTTGCAATTTTGATTTCTATTGTATCTGTATTCACGGCGTACTTGGAAAGCCACACACTTTTTCACCAAATTAAGAGTTAATTTATTGAAGATAAGTCAGTTCATCTAACTGAAATCTCTGTACAGTTTTTTTTTTTTTTTATTTCATGTCTTAAATGACCTGTAAAACTACACTTTTTTCTACTTCTGCAAGTAGTTCAAGTTAGCAACTGTAAAAAAAAATGCTCTAGAAAGCTATGTTTAAAATAGTTAGGTAGAAAAATTTATTGTCCCTGAGCCCCTCGTACCACAAAATATAGCATCCATCCCATACTAATTCCCAGAGTGTTGATGTATATTAATTAGATTTGGCGTTTCCTATTGGCCAAATCTGGCCGTTTCTGCGCTATTACTTCCTTCAAACGGTCCGATTTTTGAGATTGTATATGACTGACTCATATATATATACTGATATATATATACTCATAGTATATGACTGACTGTTATTTTCACCAAACACATAACATAACCTTCCTGACCGTCAATCATAGCTAGGTCACCATTTCCGCCACTCCCCGCTATTCGGCCACGACCGTTTTTACTCGACGTAGCCGCGAGTGACACAATTTTCACGGCCAGTCACCACCCGCTTCAGAAAAAGGTTGCATTTGTTGCGAGTTAACTTGTATTGCGCCCATACATTGACCTTCTTTTTGTATCCAGCCTTATTCAACTTAGTTCCGAATGTTTAGCTCCGAGTCATTCGAAACAGTGCTTATGTGACGGTCGAACTTAAAAATGTTCATTATTGTATCGATATTTCTGACAACTGGCTTCCCGAGAGTGGCAGAATTACTGGAAAATAACGGACACCAAAATTGGGCACGATTGGTCGTTGTGATATCAGAACCATAAACACTATTCAAATTTGTAACGGCCTGAATATGACGTATTTTCTCTTTGGGTGTATACATCTTCGACGCGCTCTCAGAAAATACTAGGTCATGCAATAGCAAAACTGGCTGAATATTTTTTTGAACCCACAAAATTTTATTTTCCGACGCCAGCTAGCAACGCAAGGTACAGATTACTGAAGCCATCTGTTGGAAAACTAATGAATTTCCTTTTACTATGATTTCCATTACATTGTTTTTTAATGTTCAAAATGAATCCTTACAAAATAAGGCAATTTTTCAAGAGCAGTTTGACCAAAATCGGCATACAATTTTGGAAAAAGTTAGTGTGATGGAATCACTTTTAAATAAACTATGTGTATACATTGCATAATACTTGGCAAATCGTTGGAAAAAAATATATATTTTTTAATAAATACTGGCTAAAAATGTACAATGTAGAAAAACCACTGTACCGTGATAGACAGTTGCAGATTGTGTGGCTGGTGTTGTTAATGATGTTGGCGTTATTGTTGCTGCTCGCTTAAATGCATTTTGTCCTTAGGCCATTTTGTGAAGGCATAAGTAACACTTCCTTATTAGGTTGATTGTGGTGCTATCATATCGTGTCCACACTCGCTGCTCTACCGCATCTCGGTATAGTCTGCTTCAAGCTTAAGTGTAAGGGTTAATGTGTTATTGCAGGTCCTTCCGTGCATGGCAATGACGATGTTGATGCATACCAGTGACTTGGTAGCTTTCTCTGAAGGCGTGTTGAAGGGTTTGTTTGTTATAATATGTGTGTGTGTAAGTGCATGAATGTTTGGGTGTTGGTCTATGTCATCATATATCATTTTAAGTGCATATGTTGTCATATTAAGCATCATATTTATCTCGTCGTTTTGACGCCACTGTCATGGTAATAGTCAGCCATTGCTTCAGACACACTCTCATATTCAGTCTCTTTCCCACACAATCGTTCGCACAGGCGTTTACACTTATTGCAACTTAATACATTACACTTACACAGTTATTGTTTTCACTCTTACGATGTCATTCTATGAAGTGGTTGCTTGACGTCTGTTTTTCTTCCCTTTGTGAATTGCAAACGCATTGTATTGGTTTCTTTCTTCACGTCGTCTTGTTATTATTGTGGTGTCTTCTTTTATACAGCATATAGTAGGATATATAGATCGTGACCTGTTACAATCAACTGCCACATCCTGCAGATTTTGAGTCTGATATCTCTGTGAACTTTGTGCATTGTATGCACTATTAGCTTAAATATGTGACAGGTCAATTGTTATGAAACGTTACGTAAGTAATAATTAGCTGATATATACTTCAGATGTATTTATAAAATCCATTAGGTTTTTATGATAGACTTTCTTGGGGATGACGAATGGATAAACTCACGTTGATAAATCGGTGTTGGCGCCAGTCCCTAAGTAAACAGAAATATACACAATAACTGTGGTTCACAAAATTTGCGCAGTTTTCCAAACTATGGCTGTGTCCTTCAAATCATATCATCGTGGCTCTATCTTTCAAATCATCGTTTGATTTCCAAATACTTGTAATAATATTTTCTAACTTTCGAATGATAATAGCTGCTCACCAGCTCACTTAAATAACACGTGTTCTCCCAAATTATTTTCATAAGTGTATTGAAAATATCGCGCAATAAGTTGTTGCCCACTTAATGCCAAAAGGTTCGTTTTGTGATTCACAGAAGGCTCAGTGTCATTACACTAATACGTAATAGCTTCGACGTGCCATCCACCAAACGCTAACATGAATGCTTTACGCATTGCGGGTGGTAGAATACTGATCCCGAGATAGTTGGTGCACATTTGAAGAGACTTTTTAAAGTCAGAACATAAAATCAATGATATGGCGTGCATTGCTGTAACCAAATTGTGTTTAGAAGCTACTAATTATGGTAATTGTATCAGTTATAAATATGTATGCTGTAGTCCATCGACGTTCTTAACTTTTGCTGGTTTTACTATCACCCAAAAGAATTAAAGTGTGCGTACATGTATAAAGACAAGTTAAAAATATAACACCCTGTAGTAAGCGTCCGAAATAAAGCGTATCTTTTGACCAAATACATTCCATGACTTTTTAAGTCGATTGAGCAACGTCTATTCGCGTGGTTGGCTGACTGGTAGACACGATAACTGACGTAAGTAAGTCTCTATATTACTTCTTAATCGTAGCCGTTGATCGTAAATAGGCTATATCTACCCACTTTTTCTGGTACCTACCGTACAAATAGACCACTTTTCCGAAATTCAATTTTTATCTCTCAATCCTGATTTGTTGACTGCCGTAGCCTAAATTTCCATTCAATGCGTTGATTCGTAGACATCAGGGAAAACATTTAAAGAGATCGAATAACCAGTGAAGGCACGTTATCGTATCCCCAATACGAATGTTCGATTTATCCCACATACTATTAGGCTTACATCTTTCAAGCAGGCGTATGGAATATAGTCAAATTTGGAACACAAAATT
The DNA here is from genome assembly GCA_019455685.1 of Philornis downsi. Classification (NCBI taxonomy): domain Eukaryota; kingdom Metazoa; phylum Arthropoda; class Insecta; order Diptera; family Muscidae; genus Philornis; species Philornis downsi. Next base: position 2,866,150 of record JAHXMU010000804.1, read on the forward strand.
CTTTTACTAAAATTTATTTCTAAGAACAGACGCATTGCCAAGCTTCCGTGTCTCCAGCACAAATGGACGATTTAACCCGGATATTCTTAAATGGATTGTATTGCCACTCCTATTATGGTACCAAATATACAAATTGGCGGATTGCCAAAAAATCTACAGCTCCCCTATAATTTCTAAGCAGAAGACTTCATTCCTTCTGTTATCGCGTGTTAATTCATATCGTCTTTGATAAGACCCTGGCGATTTATCATATCTCGTCTGGCACCGTACACACTTTTGCAGCAACACAAAAGGACTTTGGGTGAAGGTATATGTAAGTCAGATCAATTGACTGTAAGTCTTGCGCTTTGAGGCTATACAGGTTTGAGGATCTGCTTTCAAATGTCCAATACGTTACTATAGTGTACAAAGAACATCGGTCGTTTCATAGACAATAGATTGGATTGAAATATACTGCGAATACAAACAACAACGGCATAGTCTGCAGCTTTGCACTTTTATGTTCACATTTTTCTTTTACGAAATGAAGTAGTGATTCCAATGCCACTTAATGTTACATTCCACGTCACACGAAAATAATTCATCTTAATCGAGGTGATTTAAGACAAACATTTTCGGTTTGATCGCCTACAGAGGACACAAATTAATGCGTCTATATTGGGATTTTCTATCAACATAACAAAATTTACATCAACGTGGCAAATCTATAATGAAAATGATCCATATGTAATATTAAAAGTGTATAAGTATGTCACCATTATATACTAGGGGTTTAAAAAAAAAAATGGATATTTATTTATTCAATCTACTGGAATACGTTTTACAGAATAGTATACAGAACATTTTTTTATTAGTACACTTTAACTAAAAACCGTGTGTAAATGTAATTTATAACGATTTTTATGTAAATGGAAATACAAAAGATGGCAAAGTCTTAAACGCCTTCTAATTGGTTCTTTATTCTCATAATTTGTTCGGTGAAAATTTTTATGAAATATACGTTTTGAGATCAAATCACAAGTAGGAGCATCCAAATTCACTAAATCAAATAATTTTGTGAAATTTATTTATTTACTTAAAATATTGAAAACAAAAATTATTGAAAATAAGATCTGCGATCCTTCAGCGATTGCAGGTCAAGGGGTTTCCGTTTGCTTACATAGGTAAATAGTTCCGTAGCCCAGTTTATATGTTTGAAAGCAAATTTGCAGAATAACTTTTGATTTCTTTCAATTCTACCTAAGAGAGTTACATAAATGGGATTTTAAATTAAAGAACAGTATTCTAAATTGACAAAAGAAACGTATTTGGGTTTTAGTGCAATAGAATCTTTAAAATATTTAGTACTTCTTTAAATAAACCCCAGCATTGCATAGGCCTTGAATTTTACATATTTAATCATTAAATTTTAATTTTGACTGAATTATGAAACCCAGATCTTTAACTTCAACCTATTAAGTGCCACGTTCTCAATAGAGTAATTGTAAAGTACAGGTTGCAAGTATACGTTATATATCTGCGTTTTTATATATTTAGTGCAAGTTTGCTAATATTACACCACTCTTTTAAAGCTGTTAAGTTTTCCCAAATCAATATAGAATGACGCAAACTGGCAACAACTTTAAATCATCACCAAAGACAAGTGGTTAGCAAGAAATCAAGCAATTATGTAATTCTTTAATAAAATTTAGGAATATGGGTCTAAATGTGTTCTTTGGGAATACCCATGTACCCATTTTAATCAAAATTTTTTCTTTAGTTGAAAGATAATTTCAGAAATGATCATTTTGGAAAATTGCTGGCTTCTAATAGTAACTTCGAAGAGTATTTATATAACATCGACCTTGGCACGAAGGTCAGTACACGTGATTGAAATGTTAACAATCGGCGTTAGAGCCTAGAAACAATATAAAATCTTTTTTTTAGCGGCGATCGCCTTAATGTATTTAAATAATACTTCGAATAGTCGACTAGTCGAATTTTTTAGTAGAAACGTTTTAAACTGGTGTTGAAAATTGTCGTTAAACAGTACACCCATTTCAGTAAATCTAATAATATATTGCGTCCAAGGTCTCTGAACGTGAAAAGATCTTTAACAGCTGTCATGGTATGCTGGGAAAATAGTTTTGTTTTATATCGTTCACCATAATATGGCGATATACTCATTTTGTCATTTCGTTTATAACAACTAGTATATATATATTGATATATATATATATATATATATATATATATACATATATATATATATATATATATATATATATATATATATATATATTCCCGATCATCGTAAAATCTTTGTTGATCAAAGCATGTCTGCCTCTTTGTCCGCGTTTCTTTTGGAACCATAATAAAGATTACATACGGTAAGCTAAGAGAAAGTTAACTATTCGAGAGCTTAACATCAACTTTTAAAAAATAATACCTTTTCAGAATTTTTCTACATTGTTACCATCTATCCGTTAACTTATTGATGTTGGAGGTAACGCCTATCTCTAATACGTTTGTAAAGTACTGCTCTAGTTGTGGGCGCGGTTGCTGAATAATACCAAAAAAAAAAAAAAAACATTTTCCACTAGAGACATAATATCTGTGTGAGTAGTAGCCATTTTTAACAAATCCGTTAAGCTGACTGGAATTACTATTATTGATCAAATTTGACTCATTTAAACATTATTATGCCCTCACCCACAGGTAATTTTTACAAAATGTAGCTGCTAATTAAAAAGCTTTGAAAAACGTTAAAAGCACCCGCTCCGCTAAATATATTTTTTTCAAATTCTTTCAATAACTAGCTTAGTATTATTTCGATTTCAAAACGTATATATTTTATTGAATGATCTCAGCCGAGGCTTAACTAAGGATGCTGTCTTTAGGATGATCCAAGTAAAAACGAGTGCATGTCCAAGTTGTTAGCAACCATAAAGACTATGATATGTAGAAAACCACACTTTTATTTTAATATTACTAATCAGACTAGTTGTCAGCTAGTTAAACTAAATGACATAACTGTTATACATTGTTTTTTAAATAAACTGATGATTTTTTTTGCAAAATACGAATAAAAAGTTTTTTTTTTTTTGTATCCCTAGAACCTGACGAGACAGAGAAAAACCTGTAACAGATTTGAAATCAACGCACTAAATTACACTACGAAAGATATTTGGTTGCTCCCGTAGAAAACCTTGTTGGCTACCGTCATCAATCCATACAAATCCCATATATTATCTGGATTTTACGTTCTTACAACTTCGTTAATTTCAATAAAATTTTGCACTTTAAGCCTTTGGGAAAGTGAAGGGTGATTTTGTAATCGTAGTTTTTTTTTTTTTTTTTTTTAATCGAATAAAACACTCAAATTATTATGTTAAAATTTTATATTGGAATCGATAAATTGGTCTTTGTCATTTAATTTTTAAAGATAATTTCATGGCTCTGTCTCAAAATGTCCATTCGGGAGGCTCAATTTTTCGTCACTCTTTCGAGCATTTCGGCGTGTATTCCACTAATAACGCGTGTTATGTTATCCTGTAAGGCTTCAATAGTGTTCAGCTTGTCCACATAGACTAACGGCTTGACATAACCCCACAAGAAATAATCAAGAGACATTAAGTCGCAAGATCTTGGGGGCCAACTCACAGGGCTAAATCGAGAGATAAGCCGCTCACCAAATTCATCCCTCAACATATCCATTGTTTCAAGAGCAGAGAGGCATGTTGCACCGTCCTAATGAAACCACATGTCAAGTTCCAAGTTCAAGTTCAACTCAGCCAACTGGGGCAAAAAAAAATCGCGTATCATGGCTCGGTATCGTTCGCCGTTGACGGTACGTTTCTTTCACGCTTGTCTTTGAAGAAAAATGGACCGATGATGCCACTAACCCATAAACCACACCAGAATGTCGTTTTTTCGGGATGCATCGGTAACTCATGTATGGCACATGGCTGTTCATCACTCCAAATGCGACAGTTTTGCTTGTTTAAGTATCCGTTCAGCAAGAAATGGGCCTCATCGATGAACACAATTCTTCGATGAAACAGCGGATTTTCATTGATCTTTTGTAAGACCCATCACCAAAAATTAAACGTAGGTAGGTAGGTCATTTGGCTTCCATTCTTGTGTGAATTGAATTTTATAGGCTTTCAAACCCAAATCGACATTTAAAATTTTTCTTGTGGTTGAGTAACACATGCCCAATCGCTGAGAACGGCGACGAATTGACATTTCACCATCGTCATTAACACTGGTCGCTACGGCTGCAATATTTTCTTCGATACGCCCTCTATGCATGCGAGTCGATGGTTTTATGTCCAGCAAAGTAAATTTGATGCGAAATGTGGAGATAACAGCACGAATTGTTGATTCAGCATGTATCAGACGATGTAAATTTGCCACAGAGCACGAATTTAGATAAAAAACGATTTGGTATCGTTGCTCGTTTGTTAGTCCTTTCATGATGAAATGGCAGAGTATACTGTACACTTTTCACTTTGGCAGATGACGTTTGGACGTCATTACCAACCAGTACTGCCAACCTGAAAAACCTTAATCTTAAAAAATCAACCTGTAGTATGTGAGAATGGAAATGAACCGCATTGACAAAAACATACAAATTATTCGATTTTTCCCAAATTTAATGTTTTCCGTATAACTCCAACCCCGTACGTAGATGGGTGGAACATAAATTTTTGTTCATTATATCGTTTTATAGCGTCTAGAAAATCGGGAAAATTCAACCAAGTAACCATGCCCCTTCTGATATCTTCCACACGTATGCTCCATTTAGTCATATATTCTTAGTTTCTTATCTTTCAAGCAGTTGTATTGAATTTAAACGAATTAGGCACGTCGTTGGGCGTTCTATAAAATTAGTTCTGATAATAAAAAAAAGACTGCAGGACCATACATATTCTGGTACCTCCCATCAAATTGACAGATTTCATAAAGATTAATAGAAACTTAAATTTTAATTAATGGCAATGATTGATTAATTGTGGAAAATGTGACCATATGACCCCATCATTTTCTCTACTTCCCCCACAAATTACCTTGTTTATCTCACATACTATTGAATTTGTATTTTTTATTCAATTATTCTAATGGTAAGAGCCTAACGAGTTATCCTTTTGGCACCCCACATTTTTATGCACCAACGTAAAACGATATTGGATGAATGATGACCCAAAGTGAGATGACCCAATTCTTTGATATTTCAGTCAAATTTCCGGTATGACTGATGGGGTGGCTGTGGCTGATATTGAGTGTCTGATATACCCCATTTTTTGCTGGGTAGTTTATCAAAAGTAGTTTTTTTTAGATATGGGGCCAAAAAAGCGTTAGCGACCAGTTGCAACGAATTTAGTATGAATACAAAATTTTACTCAAACCCCCGTAAAAGTGGCTTCTGTTTAAATATCCACAGTGTACTCAGAACTTACCTTTTATATCCCAGAGACAACATGTAAAAGACGTTTTGGAATTATGTTTTTAGTAATACATTTATTTAGTTTATATGTTAGTACGATGTTTTCATTTTCGGTTGTTTTACTTTACTCAATCAATCCTTGTTATTTTCTTTCTTTAATTTTACAAAATAAACGCACGTTTAGTGTTAGATATTTATGATTGGTATAATTTTCATTTATGTTTTTTGTTTTTGTTTGTTTAAGTATCACCAATATGAATGGTTTTTATTCTGGATTTTTATATGCCAAATATGAAAATCAATATACTATTCTCATTGTTAATATGGCAATTCCATACTTTATTAAATCATATCCAAAATACACATAAATATTTAGTAACGAAATGTATTTCATGAACTTAGGCATTAAGGAAGAGAGGAGGGAAAGGTGGTGGCGATTATAAATCATATTAATTGCTAAATTAAACTATTTATCCAAGATATTCATATCAATACACATTAAATGTAATCATGAATTAATTTACTTATGCACTTATCCATCATCGAGTTTGAATTCTTACGCACGTTATGGATTGTTAGACTAAAATCTAAGAAATGTATTTAATTTCAAAATGAAGTCATTATTCATCGTTTTGGAGTAAAACGTTTAAATATCAGAGGATCTTGTGAGGTTATTTTCATTATTTTACTTCTTTACTTTGTCCGTTTTTTCGTTTTTTTAATATAATAAACGACGTATTTACCAGTATTGTTTGTTACATGTCTTACAGATATTCGCTAGAATTTTGAAATGATTCTTTGACTTTTTATGTTTTTGCCACATTGGTAAAATATTTTAGAAATTTTTGATAGTTGGTTTTCGCTTATTATTTATATGATTTGTAATTCATATTTTTTTTTTTTTTTGTTGTTTAGTTTCATGCACATTATAAAGTTTTTGCTTCTAATTCTTATTACGATGAGATTTGTTTGTTGTTACTGTTAATAATTTACTAGCTTAATAAAAACGCTCATACCGCTTACTTTTCTCCAAGAAGTTTGACTTACAGTGGTCCAGTTCAGTTTACGTACAATTTGGTTAGGCTTCTTAAAATTAGTGAGCTAGAATTTTATCGAAATTTCAAGATTTTTTATTTTTTTTTTTTTGAGATAGTAATCAAATGTTTCTCCGCCAATGGGGGTATGCCCCAAACTGACATACTCAGTTTGGAATTTTCCGGCTGCAGGAAAGAGCTAACAGTTGTGATAGCTTGCTGCCACGATTATCGATTCCTACCTATATACTTAGGATGTTGAAGTTTACCTCTCTATCTGATGATAGTGCTGAAAATCGAATTGTAAAATGATTGGCACACCGTTGGCAATGTCTCCACGGCGAGACTTATTTAAAACTGCCGTGGGCTCTGTTCAGCCGAAGAAGATCGAAAGGGAATCTAACTTGTTTTTAGAGCCCGTATTGTCGACTTTTTAGGTTAGGGGTCGAATTCATAAGTATTTTTTTAAGCATATAAATCACAATGTAATAGAAAACACATTCTTTAGACTCTCTCTGGCAAACAGTATTTGATTATAGACTTGCTAATTTAAATATAATGTAATATAAATTAACAGATGCTAGAAATTTCACATTCAAGTATAATCGACCGCCGTTTTTGGGCATTCATTAATGGGAAGCTGAAAATGTCGCTTACAACCATCGAAAGCAATTTGAAATATATTTAACCCGTTGCAAGTCTATATATTTCGTTTCGCCACTCCTGGTGGAAAAATTCACTTTTTATACCGGATGAGCACTTTGCCATTTATTGCTCAAACGCAACGAATCCATATTTGAAACGCACAATCACTGCGGATGAAAAGTGGATTGTATTTAACAATATCAACTAAAAATTGCAAAGTTTCATTTCAAAAAAAACAAAAAAAAAAAAAAAACAACTTTTATACAATTTAAGAATGAAGCATGGGAAAGCTTCTCACATTCAGCGAACGTTTCATATTTAGACTCACTCAACGGGATCTACGACGATTCCGAATTTTATAGTTTACAAGGCTTACTGATCACTCGACTGCTCGAGGTGTTCATCTGACCCCTCGAGGTGACGCCGCTCAAATAATGATAGGTGTATGCGGGTTTGGACCCGCAATCATGCGAACAATAGTAGCGTGTACTAATCATCGCGCCACGGTCAGCCACACCAAAAGAAGGTTATTTTGTGAATTTCCGTAAGTCCGGAAGTCTACTGTCTGACATTGATGAAGCTTACTGAAACGCAACGGAAAGAAACCTGAATTGGTAAATCGCAAATGCGTAATTTTCCACCCTGGTAAGGCTAGGCCCCACACATCCCTGCATTAAGAGTTTGACCGTAGGAGAGCAGCTCATAGTATATGATTCCCTGTCAAACTTATAGCCAAATCTTCTTGAACGTCAAACTAGACTTGGTCACCGGCTCACCGTTATTCGATAACAATCGTTTTTGCATGATGCTGTCGTAATCAATCCGCTCTTTATCAACGGCCACCGTAGAAATGAATCGATTTTATTGCACTTGAAAATTCACTTGGAAATCCGGTCATTTTTTAACAAGTCTTACTCAAATGATTTCAAACGTGTTTGTGTGCAATGATTACATCCTATGCTTGACGGCTTGGCGGTTTCCATTATTATAACGACATTTTCGACAATTGGTCTTTTTTGACATCAAAATTACAGGAACGGAATCGACTATAAATACTACTCACATTTTCATCTGGTTTGATTTTTCGCTTTTGTTGAAGAATAATAGTGAAACAGTGCGTCTTTTCTCGATGAAAGTATCCATCTTTGACACGCGCTCAATCAGAATTTAGTCAAGCAATTACAGAACTGTATGAATAGTTTTTGGACCACGAAATCATATATTTCTAAAGCCATCTAGCGTAAGCCGTGGGGTAACACTTAACTCAGCATTATTTCATTGCAATTATACAACACAAGAAAATAAATAATGAATAATTTTTTCTTGTCGTAACAATAAATATTATGTTGAAATCTATTGGAAATCTGCAATGCTTCTTCCCTGTTGAATCCGAAGTTTGCTTAGTTATACGTATTGCATGGCGGCTATAGATTTAATTATAGGTATGTAGTTAAAACGGTGTCTTCGGATCAAATCCGAGCGCTCCATAAAATAGTAGAGGTTTGAACATCAACTTTCAAGTTATCATTAAATATGGCATGTATGTAGTTGTAAATAAAATAACATTTATTTATTGAATTCACTAATCTCACAAAAAAAAAAAAATAAAAAATAAAGATAAAAAAAAAAAAAAAAACAAACGCTTACTTAAGCTGTACCTCGACTTTACTGTTCCACTATGAAGTTTTCTTCTTTTCTCACTTGTGTCCACTCACTTCTATGATCATTCGTTAATAATTTCGTACAAATATCCTAGTTAATTAATGTTGGCAATATTTTCATTGACTTATTTTATATATTCACAGAGCCTATTTGGCTTTTAGTTAACATAAAACGAGAAATAAACATATTCATATATCGAATAAATATTTGTAATGTGTGTAAGTTTTGGGCGTTTGAAAAAGGTGCATGAATTTTATTTTTTTTTTTTTTGAAAATATTTTGTTTTATTTTGTTAACACAATATTTGCTTACATATGTTTCTTAATAAATTTGTTGGTGGTCTTGAAGTTTAAAAAGTTGTTGGTTGTCCTTAAATTAATGACAAAGAGGGATGCAGTTTTACATTTCCCTTCTCCTATTTACAAGCTCTAGAATTATTTGGTAATATTACTCTATACTAATGGAAATATTATATAGATTAGCTTAATCTCTTTGGTATTTGAACATTACTTTTGTTATGTTTTTTGACAGAAAGAAAAATGTAGCGTAATTTTTGTTCTTGTAGCAATTTATGTTGACAAATAGTTATTCTCCTACCACTGGCAGCACCAAAGTATGTAAAAATGTTCAAAATGGCAAGTAAGAAGATCTTTTAGGGGTCACAAATTTTTTATAAATTTTGAAGCTGTAAAAAAAAATTTGTTTGAAAAAGACTAGTTTAATAAACTTCGGCAATTTAACGAAGCGAAATAGGATGCTTACGATGAAAGCTCTCTATTTCTCAGTGCTCAGTGTTAAGGATTACATGTTCGTAATTGCTGCATCCTTGCATTTCAATACTACTGAAGTGTTATAATTTGCTGGGTTTATTGCATTCAAAGCTCTGAGAATCATTCAAAATGATGAAGTAGTTGTACACTTTTCACCGCCAGCACAAAAATGATTTAAAGAAAAAGTACCAGGTAAACAAATTTAAAAATTCCTACTAGTGACCAAGTCTTTTCTTCACAAAATAATTAATTAGTTCGCTACTATTTAAGAAGATGACAGGGGAAAATTGAAAACATACAACTTTTGGTTATAGATTTCGATTCGCAATATGGGGCATTTAGGAGTTTTAACTGACTTTACTTATCTTTCCTCAGGGAAATTGTTGTCGAAGCGAGCGATGTTCGTCTTTCTAGAATTTCTACACTCAAAGATAAGTACCGGTCCGTTCGGCCAAATGAGGTTAATGAGTACAAAATCAAAGCCGTTAGCGAAGCAAATCGATACATTTTTATCAAATAATCTACAAGGAAACTGAAAATATTTCATACGACCACCGGAGTATATAGGTATTTCATTGGAGCATGGATGGGAGGTGGTACCACACCCACCTATTATATTCAATTAATTTCCAATCTGGAAAATTTGTTATATGCAAAACCTTTCGATACATATGAGGACTTAAATACCGAGGTATTCCACTATTTTTCTGTGAACAACCAGCCACTCTACCAATCTAGGATCAAATAGTTGCCTGAACGATGGCAGAAGTTCTAAATAGATTAAAATTAGTTATTTGAATAATAATTTAAAAATTTTTTTTAACAAAAAATCGTTCTGTAATATTGAAATTGTGTAACTACGCAAATTGTTTATATTAAGTAATTAAGAAATCACATCTTCAACTGTGGAAAAGATAGTTTTAGAACAATAAATATGAATACCATATTTTTCAAAAACTTTTTTATTTTGTTCATTTGAAAGGGAATAAAATTGGGTTCAATAAATGACGCTGCTAAGATGTTAGTTAAGGTGTTAGAAATGTGTTTTTTACTGAGCTACATGCTAAGGCAGGATTGTAATAAAACTTCCCCAAAACCTTATTTCATTTCTATTGGCCCTCACGTACTACACATGATTTTTTCTTTAGGGTTTAAAGCGGGGAATAAGGCGTCAAGTGGTGTTTTAGGACATCGTGAGTATATGCGTGATAAGAAAAATTCTAAAAATCTATATAAATTTGATCATGTCCATCCGCCCGTTCGCACATATGTTGAAAGCATGACAGCAAACACACCATTTGAGTTTGGCGGCCGAATATTGTCGCAACCATTTTTCATAATTAGGCAAAATCGGTAATAGGCCTATACAGTATAACTTGCACTGCGGACTGCATGTGCCACAAATGGTCGAAATTGGTCGAAGAATTTGCCCACGCAAGTACTAAATTACTCTTTGGAAGGGCTGCAGCTCATAAATTTTTTGTAGAACTGCCAAATTGCAGACTTAATTATTGAAAAATATTAACAAATTTAATTTTTTGGCACGTTCACTTAGAAAATAGTAAAAGCTCGCCCATTAAATGGACAAAATTCAATTTTTGAAAAACTTTTTACCACGTATTCATTAATTAATATAGCGATTTTGACTTGGAAAAAATGGTATAAATGGATTTCATTCTATTTGAGTAGAGGACTTTTTCAACATATTCATTTATATGACAATGTATGAGGCATGTCGGCAAATTAAACTAGTAAGAAAAAATATGTTCATATAAGGCCTTTGAAAGTGGAACTGTTCTAGGGTTTGTCCAACACTTTTATCATTTGTTTCTCAATTAACCAATTAATGTAGGACGATTGTCGAATGAGGCCCTTCATTGTACATACATTTGCAAGGCATCGTCACAGTTAGGCTCATGAATATTAGAAAATATTAAAAAGGGAATAAGAAATTTGACGAGGAGTCAGTATAATACATAATATTGTAGACCGTAAATGTGCAAACTTCGGCCTTACCGGGCATATGGCGTCTGTTGAACATTGAGTAAATCCACCTGTCGAAGTAAATCAAAACGAGTACCAAATATGTATGGCATTTATATGATTAACATAATTAAACTTTATGCAACTTCTATAAAAAAGGATACCAACATCCACCCCCCGTCTACGATCGGTTTCTACATTCAGCCGAAGGAAGGTAGCAAAAATGAAATACCCAGAAGGAAGCGTTTAGTAAAGTGCCCGGTACGTTTTGACTAAATACATTTCACAGTAATTCCAGTAAATCTTTGTAAAGCTTCTTCATACTTGAACAGGCTAATATTTTACCAGATCGTGGTCTTATAAATTAACAAATTTTTGAAAATTCAGAGAGACCCCCTATAACTATTCATTCGTAGTTTACAGTAATGTAAATTTGTGTCAACAGCATTAAGTTGTAGTGCTTAGCAGAATATAAAAACATCGACCTGATAACATTTTTCTTTCTGGAGCCTATTATACAAATGAACGATTATTATTTATTTTGAGAAATTTGGGTGTATAGCCACATAAAAAACAAATGCAAATCTCCCATACAAATTGACTGATTTTTCGATATGAAACTTTTCCTTCGTAATTCCTAATTATTATGCTTCCGTAGCCTGTATTTTTACACAATCTGTTAACTAAAAATGCTCTACAAAACTTGCGAAAAAGTAATTAAATAACCGAGCCCCTTTCCATACAAATGATTGATTTAGTCCTTACATTCATAGACTCATATCTTTTAAGCAGATGTGCTGCATTGTTTTCAATTTGCCAGACATCATTCGGGTAGGTCCAACACAATTTAATTTCTGATCGATTTCATTTTTTCGTGTCTGATTCTTTATTCATAATCTGCAATTACTTAAATTTGATCAAATATATTGATTTCCATCAACTACGTAAGATTGGAATGTCACGCCCTTTGTAGCAACTCCCACGTAAATTACCTAAGTTAGTGCATATATTCTTAGGTTCATATCCTTTATTTAGTTGCATTAAGCTCATTATAACATAGGAAGCATCAGACAATTAGTAAACTTAGTACTGAAAATGGATTACATTGAAAATGGATTACACAAATTCGCCGAAATAGAAAAAAACTGGTAAACTGCACATAATTTCCAAGCGTAGGACTTCATAGAAGTTCTAAAATTGTTTCCATCAATTGTGTTTTAGTCCAGGCTATTTTTCGATAAGAACTTAGTGATGTGATGTCATCAGTTATCCGGAACCCCTCACATTTTTGTGCCGATGCAAAAGGTAAAGATATAAATAATTTTGTTATCTTGGCTGAAATTTCTGTACTGGTTGGAACAAAATTAAATGCAAATTAGAAAATATTTGATTAGTTTAGATGCATTTATCTAAAAGCTGAAAAAGAAGGATGTTTTAAACGTCTATATGATAAATGTGTACATAACTATTTGTCGATGCAAAATTTGCGGTAGCACACATTAAAGGAAATATATCTTATTTTAAAATATATTTTACTGAACACAAAATTGAAAAACATCTTTCTTTTAACTTGTTGTTATCTTTTATGAAATTTTTACTTCAATTTTTTTGGCATTAGCGGTAAGTCAGCTATTATGATACGCTCATAAGCTGCTAGCTATAAAATATTTAAACAACTTTTGCATAACATATTGATGATGAGATTTGATTAAATATTCTACACAGCGCTAACACTTAGCAAATAATATCAGTACTACCAGTAATAATTTTTCGATAATTTTCTTAACGCATTATGTTGCTGAATATTTTGCTACCAAAACAATGATGCTAAAATAATATAATATTTACAGAATTTCATATATATTTTTCTTTGTTTGCTTCATTTTACCATTCAGTTTATATCTAGAAAGTATTTTTTGCGCATTCTACATATATTTCATATGTATGCATGTATGTATTTATATATGTATGTATGTAATATATATTGTATAGAATTTTTGTTATAGTTTTTGTCGAATTCGGTTTTCTCTGTGGTTTGTAATGATTGTAAAAGAGTTCTATTTGTTTCTGTTACTTAATTTGTTTTCTTTTTTATTTTATATCAAAATTTTTGACTCCAACTAATAAAAAATGATTGTGAACTTATCAAAATAACATGTAGTATGTATATGATATAATGCATTAATTTATTTATAAATAATGTCTTTTTTGCGTTATTTTTTCCGTTTTAAATGCATTTAAATTGTTAAATATTGAATATATAACATCGCCGAAATAGTAAATGTTATGCACTTTCCAGCTTCGATGCGAGGGGATTTGCTGCCGTAGAATGTTACACTCAAATCTCGCATTTCATTATCTGAAATCACAAAAATAGAAAATAATTAGAAAGCTTTCTAAATAGAAAATACAATGGTGTACTATGAATTCCAAATGATTTTTAAAATAATATCCACACAAAGAAATTAGAAACGTTATAAATTGTATGCAATAAATTTTTGTTTGGTATATAAAGTACAATTCCAAATTCATTATTTTCTCCAATATATGACTTTAAAGATCTATGCACCGCATTGTGTAAGTGCGATCGAGTTACACTAGATGGCCTTAAAAAATAAGATTTCGTGCTCAAAAAACTTACTTAGACAGATTTGTGATTGCTTGCCTCAATATCGAATCAAAGGTGGATAACAGCGAGGCAAAAATACGAAAAGTTTTACGGTTTTTCCTAGATGAAGGCGAAGCTGTAACAGCTAATCATGCGCTATTTTAGCTTCATTAGCAATTTTGGTGTCAAAGAAGCACTACGATCTAAAAGCTCAATTGTCGAAAATTTCAATGGAATATATGTATGTAGTTGAAATCGTCAATTCTAATCGTTATGTAAAAACTTTTTATGTAGTCTAGGAGCTACATCATTTAAATAAAGTTGAATACAAAAAGAAACTCTATGTAGAAGGTCGCACGAGTTGGCGCAAAAAGATTTTTTGCACTGAATTTTCATCTGCGAAACGCTGCTGAATCCCAAAAAATCGAAAATATGTTATTTATGATAACGGCGCAAATAGTGGTCAAGCCAGAATTGACGGTCAGGAAAATTAGGTAAGTGTCTGGTGGGATCTATAGGAATTCATCCACTATAAGCCGGGCCCCTACGGTCAAACTTTTAAATCGGTTAATTGCTCCCATGCGGTGAGCTTTCTGTAATAGAGACGATTTCTGTTCTTATAATGACAATGCCAGAAGCTGCTGAAAATCAATTGTCACAGTTTTTAAAGGAGGATTTCTATGAGAGGCATAATGCAAATAACTTCAAAATGGTAAATGATATCGGTGCATATTTAGGCCAAATGAAACCATCCTAACTATACTAAATAAATCCTTCAATGTCATGCAGTAATAACGGATTTCCTTTTAGTACCCTTATATAAAGGGTGTCCCAACAAGAACGCAAGATTTAAATCTGGCGCCATTCAAAGTGTCATTGTTTGACATTTGAACAATTGTTATTGTTTGCTTACAGAAGCTACGAGGTTAGTAAAAATGCAGTGCTACACGAATGAACAACGCATTCTCATTGTTAAATTGTTTTACCAAAATGGTGAAAGATTTGCGGCTACAGTTTGCAAATTGTGATCAATTTGAGGTCACAGTAATGCTCCAAAAGAGTCAACTGCGAAGAGATTAATGTATAAAATTGCCAAAACTGGGTCTGTTAGTGATGTAAAGACAACAACGCGCCTTCGACCAGGTCGATCGACCGAAAATGACGCAGCTGTACGTGCTGATGTCGCTCAAACTCTATCCACCTCAATTCGACTCCGAGCTCAGCAAATTGGAGTCTCCAAATCCACTATGCGGCGAATTTTGATGAAAGGTTTGCATCTTCATGCATACAAAGTTCAATTGACTCAGGAACTGAAGCCAGCTGACTACATGGAAATGCTGATTTTGCGATAAAATCATCTTCAGTGACGAGGTCCATTTCCATTTTGATGACTTCGTCAAGAGGCATAATTATCGCATTTGGGGTGAAGAAAATCCTCGAGTGATTCACGAGAAGCAAATGCATCCTCAACGTGTCACTGTGTGGTGTGCATTTTGGGCTGAAGGAATCATTGGACTTTTTTTATGAAAATGAGGCATGTTAAGCGCAAACAGTCAATGGTGTTCGGTATCGTGAAATGATAAGCAGTTGTTTTGTGTCTAGAATTGAAGAAATGAATGTGGAGGGCATGTGGTTTCAATAAGACGGCGCCACATGTCATACAGCCAGAGAAACAATTCTTGCTGCATCAGTCATTTCCCGGTAGTGTTATTTCGTGCTTTGGAGACCAGAATTGGCCGCCTAGATCGTGCGATTTAACACCATTTCTTTGGGGGGTTTTTTAAGTCGATGGTTTACGCGAATAAGCCGACGACGACTCAAGTCTTAAAAGAGGAGATTGGACGCTGCATTCATGAAATACCGCAGCATTTATGCAAAACGGCCATTGAAAATTTCATTAAAAGATCGCGTGTGTGCCAGCAAAGCCGCGGCGGCCATTTGCCCGATGTGTGGTTCCATACATAACCTTATTCTGTGTATTTTACGATATAACAAAGCTTCACGATTTTTTTAATTATCTATGTTTTATTTAAAATTTAAATCTTGCGTTCTTGTTGGGACAGCGTTTATATGAGCCAATAAACATATCTACAATTGAATTTAAGGTTTTATATGAGCTGGGTTGTCGCACATATACACACACAACAAAAATGTTGTTCGATTGAAAGCCCGCGTTCAAATCACTCATTTTGTAGTAAGTTTTACTATTTTTGCGCGTTTTTCGGCTATTAAACAACCTACATTCGTAAATGGCAAACCTTTCACTAAATAAATAACACTTCAGATGACAGGTATTTAACAGCTGACAGCACTGCCAGACCGGCCGTTTTGTAACCACTAAATGGATAAACCATTACAAGCCAGGCGAGCTGACAAACATATACGTCCCACTGAACTAAATTGTATTTTTAAACTAGTCGACCTGGCGCGTGTTGCAACGCTGCGATTGAAGAGACATGAAATTATCTCCTATAATCGTAAAATACTCTGTCTTCACCTAAAATGTAACACAGATTGAGTTATTAATATCACACCTTTTCGCTGATGTAACCAGGTTTGGCCGATAATTTTGTATTATTATTATTGATACTAGGACTCACTTATTATTTTCCAATAGCACGTATAAAAAAATTCACGTACGAGTATTTATCACTAATAGAGATATGGTCATTTAAATCTTTATACAGTATGCTGCGGCTACGATATTTTTTTCGATTATAATATATTATCTGTGTCCACGGGATAAGTCCGTTCAAAAAGTTAATGCGTACGGTGTTCCACCCCTTCACCTTATCGGCAATAATTCATAAGATACGGCCGTTCAAAATGTTAAGTTATATAGATGGTGGCGAAAGATCGCAATCAAACCAAATGTAAAGCGGAGCTAGATTCTACACTGGGGGAGTCTGCTGCTTCGTTTACGATTGTAAAATATTGGGTAGCACAGTTTTAACGAGGCCTTTGAGCTGAGCTGATTAACTTCGGAAAGGAAACCCCGTGTTATGTTAATTTATAGTTTATTATACATTTATATTTAATTTATAATTTATTATATATATGTGATGAAATTATGGAAAAAGGCCGCATTTGGCGAAAGAGAAACTGATGTCTATAAGACAATGCCCGAGTTCACACATCCATTATTGCGATGAATAATATGAATGAATTAAATTCCAAATTCCTTCATTACGCATCTTATTCGCCAGATTTAGCTTCCTCAGACTATTTTCTATTGCAAAACTGATGAATAGGATATAAAAGTTATTAAGTATCGCTTAAAAAAGTATATCGAGCTAAAGGGAGATTATGTTGAAAAATAAAGAAAATTTTTCCCAACTTTTTTGTGTTTCTCTGTTAGGTCAGCTAGTGTTAGGACCGCCCTCTTAGGAATTCCATTATTTATAGCATACGGTATATGAACATTTAATTATTAATATACACAAATTGCCAAAATTTTTTGGTAACCGGTCAGTTTGTTTCGACCGCTATAATGGAATTTTAAATTCGAGCGTAAAAACGTCCTTTTTTCGCTCGGACATATTTCTTTCTATACGTTCTGAAATTCATCTTTATATCCCTAGAGCTGTGTGCCGCACCTTTTGTTCAATTAACACCTAATATTTCCCCGCAGACTTATCACCTTGCGCATAATTGTTTAACCTCAGAATTATTTTGGAGTGAAAGACAATTTCGTTGAAAAATTATAAATAAATAAGTGTTAGTCCAGAACGTTTCCTAAACTACCAAACAAATATTTTGAGTCGTACCGTAGAAGATAAATGAAGCAATCAAACAACATGTACTTTGCTGTTTTTTTTTTATACTTAAGTTACTCAATCTCATTAGCTGACAAACTTAATATACAAAGGATACCACGCAAACCGGACACGCAAAATTTTCGAAAGTGTAATTATTTGATAAGCTAAACCTGCGTTATACAGATTTAAAGCAATATTTTTGGATGAATTTTTGGATTTATTGGTTTCGCTTAAAATTTGCAATCAAATAGGTGGATGTTTTAAGATTGTTTGTGTGATTTTTCTACCCGATTTGGGAGTTACACTCTTTTTAATGCAAAGAAAATATTCCATGGCCTAAAATATTGTATAGAATCAAGCAACTCCCAAATCGGATAAAGCGTCGTTGTGATTTTTTTCAGGGACAGTTAAGTGCGTCTAAATTCTAAGAAAAATCTAAAGCTTTATATTCCAAAAATATTTAAAATCTATTAAAAATATACCATTTTAGAATTACCAAACAAAATGTTAACTTTACTAAAAGAATGAAGTTGGAGTAAAACAAATTAAGAGAGATAGTAATCTTCAACACAGAAGATATAACGTTTATAAATACAATTTTAGAAGTTCGAAACACCAGAAGTTTAGAAGTATAGTTTATAATTTACATTGCGGACTACTATTTTATTGTGCGCAAGCAATAAAGGAACGATGTCGGAAATTTGGATGAACGCAGCACGTGAGATGAACACTATTTTCTTTGTATTAAAGGCAGCCAACCAAAATAGGGTGGCGCAGGAATCGTTCTGAAAACACAATGTCACAGATATACCGTTGTAGTAGTTTTTTGTTTTTTTTTCCGCTTCAACAACATTTATTTCCAGTGAGATGGAGCAACTGCGCACATAGTCAGGCCGATTATGGCGGAGCTCAAGCGAAATTTCCCAAACAAATTAACATCCAGAAACTACACTTTCCGTTAGCCGACTAGGTCACCTGACTTGAGGCTATACAAGCAAAAGGTGTACAAAACGCAACCAAGGGATTTGACTAAATTAAGCAGTTTATTACAACAATAATTGAGGCGATCCCGAAATGAATAATTTTCTGATCAGGTCTCGCATATGCGTGAATGAGAGTGCAGGTCATTTACGGTTTATCATCTTCAAAACCAATTATTTATGTAAAATAAAATTTAATTTTCTATACAATTAAAAATAAATAAGTGAAAGAAATACATTGATTAAAAAACGAAAGTTATTTGAATTTCTTATTGAAGAACAATTGGTGCGCCACTCTGTGCCTTACGATTTATGTATTAAGTGTTGGCTCACAGTATGTCAAAGGAAATATCACAGTGTACTGCGTGTGCACTGAGTTTTTACGAGAATATTCTTTGGTTTACATACAGTGGTCGACGCTCGAGGTGTTGCCAGTTAAAAACTCGGTAATTGTGTTAATTTTAATTTTTTTTATTTAAAAACTTCAGTATATTGTAAAATCATTTCAAATGTTAAGAAAATCACTCTCTTTTGATATAGTATAGATAATAGCGTCGAGTCTAACCTGGAAAACAGACCCACCACTGATGCTGACATTTGTTTTCGCAGAGCAATTTTCTGGTTTGTCTTTCGTTTTGCTATTTAACGTTACACGAACGTTTTGCTTATTTACATATTGCTGAACGGTAACAACTGTTTCATCACATATTTTGTAGATGAATTTCTTAATATATTCCCCATGCTACGAGCAGACACATTGAAATTGTTCGCCAAATGAAATGCGTTTTTCGTGGATTACTTTGAAATCTGGCCATTATCGGCGATGTTATTGTGTTTGGATTGTGTTTGAACTCTATTTCGATAACTTTTTTAACTGCAACATAATACAATATGCTAGCGTAAGTTTGTAGAAAATATAACAAACTGACGCTTAAAGTGAGCGCACTGTCGTAATTAGTAGTTTGGTTGCTATAGCAGCGTGAAGTTGGTAGCAGTTCCAATGCCTATTTTTACTGCGAATCCAATAACACTAAATTTACTAATAATTATAAATTTATTTTCAAACACCAGAAAGTAATAATACGTAATTAAATAAATTTCTATTTGTCATATGTTATATGTATGCTGCAGCCTCTGGAGTTACACTTTTCGTATTCCACAAAATGTTTACATAAGTAAAAATTTTCGATCATGCTTCCGCCATTTCAGTTATAAATATGTAGACAATAAAAGTATATAGGAAGGTTAATGTACTATTTGTAAGAAAAAAAAGAGTAAATTAATTATACTTAAATTTAAAAAATAGAAAAACATGCCTTCGTAAGTCTATAACTTTTATTTTCATGCAATTTTAAATAATGCATAGTACTAACACGCCGATCATAGTAGAAAAGACAAGGTATAGAACAAGATAAGGGAGTGATACAGAAAAAATTTGAAAAAAATGTATTAAGAAGGAAAGTCGAAAAAAATGGAGTTGAAGGGAAAACATAGAAAAGTGTTTCAACTTGCCACGTTTGGGAAAAGGAAAAGAAACAACTAACCTGACAAGTGGCCGTGATTTAGGTAAGTGGATAGATCAGTGAGTCCATCTGTAATAAGTGAAGTGTTTGTGGGAATATATTTAAGGACGCTCAACCTATGTACATACTAATATATGTGGGATGGTGACTTGCTGATGTAGGTGGGTGTGTTCGGAAAAAAAATTTAATTAAATGTAGACGAGAGTTGTTTTGAGCACGTGTAACTATAGCAAAATAAAAAATCTATGTATATCTATATGTAAATCTCATTTTATGTAATTAGTTGCCGGACGCGTTCAATTACTCATATGCAGTCTCAATTTATACAGCAATTATAGTATAGTATGCAAAATTTGATGCGATGAAAATGTAACATCTAGAAGGAAGCAGCAGGAAGGAAGCCGTTACATTGTGGCATAATTTGTAATAAACTTAAGAAAACGCAAGTTTAAAAAAGTACGCCAAAAAATATTTTGCTAAGGTTATGTCCAACAAGATAGTGACCCTTCTGATATCTATCATTTATAATAAATTTATCGATTTTCAGAATTTAAATTTATTTCCTATGTTTTTTAACTCGTAGACTTCAGCGGCCTAAATTTTTGTTCATTTACTGCTTTAAGAAGTCTAGAAAAACCTGAGAAGTAGCGAGCATGCGGTAAAAAGAAATCCACTATGTTTCCAACAGATTTTTTAGTAAGCGTTTTATATAATTGAGATCGTTATGTGCTAAATGACATTAGAAACTTAAAAATTCATACTCAAAGATCTACTTGTACTTTTGTGATTTTTGACACAGTATTATTTAAGCGCATTTCGTAGATGAACCCAAGCAAAGTGAAAATATGCCATATTTTACGGATTCACTTCGATAGAGACGAAATGCAAGTCAGGTAGCTGAAAGTGTGAGTAGTGTTTATGCTCCTGATACTGTAACAGCCAATTACGAGCAATTTTATTTTCGTCGTAATTCTAACAATGTATTTTTCAATTGCTTTCAATTGCCGAAAATATGGATAGAATAAAGCAAAACATAAAATTCTGCCGTCACTGATTGCCCAAAAGCTACGCATTACACAAAAAAACCGCCTGGTACTGTTTGAATAAGGCTGGATAAAAAAGAAGCTGATGCACAGGCCGAATCCCTAAATAGAACCATTATTGAATCGTAATAAAATCGGCCCGTCTCTAAAGTGGATAGTGACTGGTGAAGAAGAGTAGGTCACGTACGACAAAATCAAGCGAAAACGGTTTTGGATTACCAGTATTGATGATCACAAAAGGTTTGCTGTATTTGTGATAAGATTGGTAGAAAATCACCTACTATGAGCCGCTCCACTACGGCCAAACTATTAATTTGAACCTGAGTATAATCGCTGACTCAAGTGAAAGCTGTAAAAATCGATTGTACCAGTACATATTTGACCTAAATTGGATGTTGAAAATAAGCCGGTCTGCCAAGTCTGTCAGCTGTAAAATACCTGCCATCTGAAGGGTTATTTACTTAGTGAAATGAATATGGATCGTTTAACAACCGAATAACGTGTAAAAATAGTTACAACTTACTACAAAAGCGCTGATTCAAATGTGGTTGAATAAAAAGTGTTGATTCAAACGTTATTAATCGCCCTACTGTGCATGGAATTGGCAAGATTATAAAGAAATTTGAAGAGGTTGGAAGCGTTACATATGTAGTCAGACCTATGCATCATCGCAATGTATGCATTTTCGAAAATATCGCTTCTGTTAGTGAAAATGTGGCGGATAATCCGAATTTCAATTCAGAACGCTATGGCTATATAGTAACTGAATTCTTTTTGGCTTCTATTTGAATATTATGAACTGGACGATATGTGGTTTCAACAAGACGGTGCCACAAGCTACACATCACAACCGTATTCGGCCTTATTGCAGGAGAAGTTCCCAGAAACCTTAATTTCACATTTTGGCCACCTAGATCATGTGATTTGACGCCCTTACAATTTTTTTGTGGTGATACATTAAAGACCGTGTTTACACGGACAATCCCCAAGTGCGAAAAATGGTCGAAAACTACATCAAAACGATCCACTGCTGCAACCTATCCAGAGGCGGAAATTTAAATGGCATTGTATTTCGTACATAATGGCTAGGTCATAAAAATGTCAATAAAATACAATTTGTAAATATCTCACTCCGTTGGTTTTGGAAATGGTTCAAAATAGCTTTGATGGAAGTTAAGATTGTGTTTTAGAAGTGGCAAAAGTAGCATTATTTTTGAATGACGCCGGGTACATATACAAACAGGGTGCCCGTCGGGAAGGTATGCTACTTTTTTTGTTTATAGTTTTTAATTAAATGAAAGAGAATGGATCTTATATTGACAAACGTTTTATTAATTGTTTGCAATTGTGTATGATATACAACATCAGATAAATGTCCGCCTCTGTTCTTACACATTTCAAGCGGTATTTCATTAATTTCATCACGAATATTTCGTTCGTGTTGCTCAAGCGTTTTTGGCTTGTTTGCATAAACCTTGCTTTTCAGATATCCCCACAAAAAGAAGTCCGGGGCAGCTAAATCACTCGACCGTGGAGACCAATTAACATCACCATTTCTTAAAACAACTTGTTGTGTAAAGAGGTCTCGCAGTAATTCCATTGTAATCTTGGATGTATGCGATGTGACACCGTCTTGTTGACACCACATGTTAACTAAGAACAAAGCATGCCGTTGTGGCGTTAAGAAGTTTCCAATTATATCACGATATCGCTTCCCATTGACAGTTACCGTTACGCCGTTTTTAGTTTCAAAGAAATAAGGCCCAATAATTGCTCCTGACCAAATTGCACACCAGACTGTCATTTTTAATGGATGCAAAGGTGTCTAATGAATAATTTGAGGGTTTTCCATTGCCCAGAACCGACTATTCTGTTTATTCACATATCCATTCAAATGAAAATGTGCCTCGTCACTCATTAAGATTTTTTCATGAAAATCGGGGTTGTCATGGGCGAGCTGTATCATCCTATTGGTATATGTACGGCGGTGTAAATGGTCTTGTGAAAGAAGCTCTTATGTTAACTGAATCTTAAATGGAAACAAATGTAAATCCTTGTGTAAAATTGTGGCCAAAGTTGTTCTTTGAAGACCAAGCTCCTGAGCATGGCATCGAATTGAGGATGTTTTGAACACTTTTTTGAGCAGCAGCAACGTTTTCAACCGATCTTGCACTACGTTGTGGTCCCTGCTTGGCCCTATCAGCTACAGACCCTATTTCTTCGAAATCATTTACTACACGATAAACAGTGCGTCTTGTTGGCACGTTGTTTCTCCCAAAAATTTCACGTAGTTTTTTCATCGTCACAGTAATCGATGATTGATTTTGATAAAATGTTTTAACGATTAAAACACATTGGTTTATCGAATATTTTCCCATAATAAATTTGCCACGTCTCTACTTTACGACTGCCAAATATGAACTGTCAAGTCTAATTTTTACCACCCGCCCATATTCGACGGACCCATGTTTTTTTTAAAAAAAATCAAAGAAAAAAATAAAAATTTGGCGGTTGGCAAACTTATCAAATCAAATCAATCAAATCAAACTTATTCATTTAATTTGTTCCAAGTAGATTTGTTTACATCAATTTTTAAATATGATATCTCTCAAATGGCCGCCTCTGGCGTTGATGGCGTATTGTGCCCTTTTTGCAGCATTTTCCATCGTTTTCGCCAACATTTCGGCCGGAATAGCGGCTATTTCTTCACGAATGTTGTCCTTGAGCTCTTCTAAGGTCCTTGGCTTGTTAACGTAAACCTTTGACTTCAAATGTCCCCACAAGAAGAAGTCAGCGGGCGTCAAATCGGGCGAACGCGGTGGCCAGTCCAAATCACCATTTTTGACATCAAACGGCCCGGAAACAAATTCTTCAGAAAATCGATTGTTATGCGACTTGTGTGCGGTGGAGCGCCGTCTTGTTGAAACCAGAACTGCCTCATACGCTTTCGACGAATAATTGGCATCACAAAATTGGTCATCATGTCGCGATAACGCTCCTGGTTGATGGTAACAGCATGGCCATTTTCGTTTTGGAAGAAAAACGGCCCAATGACCGTTTTCGCACTAACGCCGCACCAAACTGTGACTTTTTCGTCATGAAGAGGCAATTCTTGAATATCCTGAGGATTTTCAGTGGCGTAAATACGGCAATTTTGCTTATTTACGGTCCCATTCAATGTGAAATGGGCTTCATCGGACATGATAATTTTGTTCCAAAATTGCTCGTCATCATCGGCCATTTCAATGACTCGTTGGGCCCATTCCAATCGACGAGGCTTGTCCGCAGGCAACAATCTTTGCGTCAATTGAATTTTGTACGGGAACAAATGCAAATCAACGCGAATAATCCATTGTAAAGTGGACCGAGCCATGCCCAACTGCTGAGAATGGCGTTTTTGGGATGTTCTTGGGGACCTCTCAACACTGGCTCGTATGGCAGCGATATTCTCGGCCGATCGCCTTGGTCGACTTTTATTTGGCTTCTTCGGATTAGAAAGAGCCTCACCAGTCGAAAATTTTTCGTATAAACGCTTAATGGTGTTCTTAGAAGGCGCACTTCTCACATTTTGTAATATTTTAAAAGCACGTTGAGTTTTCGCAATTGACTTCTTTTGTTGAATGTAAATTTCAACTATTTCAGAGCGCTCGCGTGGCGTGTATTGTTCCATGGTAAAAATCTGCTTGGACTGACGCTTCAACCGCGGTATGTCATTAAGCGATCTGACATCTCTGTCAAAAGTTATGGCGTTGCCAGATGGGTCCGTCGAATATGGGCAACCCTGTATACCTTCCTGACGGACACCCTGCATATATGACTCGTGTCTATCCCTTAGATGTTCGCTGATTTATATGCGCAATTCGCAATTTTATACCAGTCATAGGTTAGTAAGTTTTAATTAGGGCTGTGCGATTAATCAATCAACCAGTTCAACCAAAAACCGGATTAATCAATTAATTGGTTAATTATACTTATATTGGGGTTAATCATATTTATGATGAATTGATGAATCATTATTATTTTGATTATTCAAAACTAATGATTACTTGATTTTTGGAAAGGTTGAATAATCTAAGCTTGAATAACTGAACATATCGTATTTCAGATTTGAAATGTGTTTCAGTTACAAAGTATTTCCCATGTACGAAATGTATGATTTTTCAATGTAGTACTAAAATTTTATTAATCAATATTAAAATTATTTCATTCACCATAGATCTGAATAATCAGAACTTTTGATTGACCAATTGACAGATTAATCCAAATATAAATTTGTCACTAAGTTTTATAAATCATGCATGGACTGTTCAAATCGAATTTATAAAAATCTATTCCATCAAGAACTTCAGCGATAGGGTCTACGTTTCAATGTCAAATTTATTTCTTACAATATTTGTTTGATACTTTTTTGGGAACAAAATGTATATATTTAAAAATCATCATTCTAATACTCAAACATATAGAGAACTTGACATTTCAATGTCTGTAGCAACAATTTTTGTTATTAATTGAATTTCGACTGCAATCAAATACTGCATCGAAAATTCTAGCCAACTATTTTCAAATAATACATATAATCTCAAAAACAAACTGTGCATGATGAAAAATCAAAGCGATAACACTGCCAAATTTAATTTGCATGCGCACCGGCCAGCTCAGAGAGAAATCAATGTCATCGACATTATCCATACAGAAAATCGCCAATGGAATTGGCATTTGCAATGAATATTCAATGGTAACGATTCGAATAAAAAAAAATATTAACTTATTTTTCATTTCTATCCAGATGGCTTTAAGGACAATCAATGAATTGAAAACCGAGCTGCAAACTGTCTGCTGCAGGAATATGGTGTGTTATGAAGTTAAATTGAAATCTGATGGCAACATCATCAAACACTATTGTTATCGCAAAATCTTTTTTTACTTAAAAAGATATAAGTATAAGATGCATTTCAAACAAACATTTTTAATGCAAACTTACGTCAATTTTAAGCCAATTAGGTATCGATAAATGATATTTTCGGGTGACATCTACTTCACATGTGCACAGTCTGCTTAAAAATAAACTTATATACGACCGATGTTGTGCCAACAGCACCAATTCAGTCGCAAAAAGATTTGAGGATGGATTTGTTACGGAGTCCGAGTTGTCTTTGTGGGTGGTTACTGAATTGACTGCTATTCTAACCAAATATTTAAAAACATTTTCTCTTCGGAAATGTGTACTTGATCCCACAGCTTATTTGGTGTATATTTTTAGGTACACTATTAATTATCATTAAAAGTTAAAATTAAATTAAAAACAATTTTATATACTCCGAATTGTTCGACAACTTGTTGCCATTTTGAGGATAATTCAATTAAGCTTCTCCTATCTCTTTAGCGAACATCTGGGACAGGCGATTTTTTAAATCCTCTCTCACCAGCAAACTCATTCGCCATAGCCATAGCTGCAGAAGAGCATCTCATAGTAGATGATTCCCTGTCAATCCCATCAAACATACAGCAAAGCCCTCCTGACCGTCAATACTGATTTTGGTCTTACCGCCATTGAACTACCACTGTTTTTGCCTGATGTTATCGTAAATGACCGCTTTATATCAGCGGTAACCATTTGCTTCAGAAATGGTTCGATTTTGTTGTAATTTGCACGTAGAAATTCGGTCCATATTTCTTTTTGCGATAACTCGTGTGGCATCGATCCATCGAGTTCCATTTTATATCCTGCCTAATTCAATTATATTTATATTTCAATTCAATTCAATTATATGGATTTTTGCACAATGTTTAGCTTCTGGCGATTTCTATTATTCTATAGATGACTGGCTATTACAGCATAATTTGTACGGTCCATACCATAATATTCACATTTTAGTTATCCGGCTTGCATTTTCTCCTTCATCAAAGAAAAGCTGTAAAATATGGCACATTTTCGCTTTGCTGGTGTGGATTTTTCACGAGCGCTCAAATTACCAACAATCACAAACTGACTAGTTTTTCAAGTAAGAATTCGTGTCTTTCCAACGCCATCTAGAGTCATCTGACAGCTCCTATATAGCGCGGGATAGAGATCACAAAAGTCATCTATTGAAAAGATTTCGGATTTCTTTTTTACTTACATATTCATGTGACGAAATTACGCGAACGCTAACCTATTTAAGTTGCCCGAATGGCTTACAGCAAATAGCTGAAATTTCTCTACACTTTATTTAAAGATGAAGTTGACGGAGAATTTCGAAAATGTAAGAATATTGACCGAACTATCATTATACTGGCAGTTGGCCCATTTGTTTAGAATAATTATTAATAAATGTTTTTATGTATTCATACATAAAAATATATATTTTGCTTATTTTGGCTATACCAATGAAACTTCAACAACCATCAGTCGCAATGTGCCTCAGAAAAACAATTTCTGGTTTGTACGCCTCGTTATACGACCATAAAATGCCATTGCGCCATTTAAAATATAAAATGTTGTGCTCTTTAGACCATCACCAACCGTCTGTCATACATTGAATCTGTAGGCAAAATCTGTAGTTTCAATGACGCTCATTGATATTCGCATACGAAATGGACTCACGCAAATGCCGCTGGGGGTGGTACACAAATGAGTACAGTTTTATACAGAATTCGCATTACACGGAACATTTCTCTGCATTTTAGTGCACTCTGTAGCACCGCATAGATTTATATTAGCTGAGACTGCAGTTTTTGCTGCTGTCTCGACAAATTGTATATGAAATTCATCAAGGGGGAGAAAGGACAAAGTCAATTTCAAAACATGTAGCCAACTTAAATACGAAATACTGCCATAAATATAAAAGAAATCTGAAGCGGCAAATTTAGTACTTTAATTCCGAAGAAGTCCTTCACTTTTTTAAATGCTTCACGATAACCCTCAAGAAGATTGCATAACACAGATGCCTACATAGATAGAAGAATGTTAAGTAGATGTTAATAATGTTATGACAAGAAAATTCTAGAAAGTTTTGCATTCTACGCAATTCATGGAAAAATAGACAACAACCTAGCCACAAAACAGCATCAGAATTAGGTCTCCAGATATAAGGCAATAATATACGAGTACAGACATGTTATGTCATTGATAATATATGAATAAACTTTTTTCACTATAGCCAGCAAACTATGAAAATTGTTTGTAATAACATTACCTTTAGGGGGAAAAACCGAGAAGAGCATATGATATAATATGAAAATATTTAGTTGAATGAACTATTTAAATCGAATTACTCAAAGCAAACGGAAATCGTAAGAAAACGAGATATGTAAGTTAATTCACCTAACTGAAACTTCTGTTTTTTGTTTTAAACTTTTGACGTTGTGAAGAAAGATTGTTTGGAATCGATACATCAACTTAAAACTAACGCATTGAATCAATAAATTAATAAAAAAAAAATATTGTGCTAATGGAATAAACACCTATAGTAGCACATAGAATATAAGGATGTAACGCAGGTCAAAATAAGGAACCTTCAATCAAAAAAGTAACCTTTCTTGTGATGACTCCTATATCTTTATTATGACTGCCATTTTGTGATAATACCCCGCTGTCTGCGGTATACAAATCATCTAATTTAATCCATAAACTTCTGGATTCATATCTTTCATGCAATTGCACTAAATATAGTATTGTAAATTAGTTCAGTGCATTTGTTGATAAAAACTTAGGGATTTGCCACTCGTCTTCTCCTACTGCAGACGCTTTTGCATCAGTGCCAAAGAATGTTAGATATAGATATATGTAAGCCAGCAGGACATCTTTTGGCAGATATGAATATATGTGAACATTTTTTGAAATGTTTATATTGTACTTTATTGAGGTTCCTAGAGATTCTCCCTAAAATTCAGTTTCTTTTCTGTTCAAATTTGTAAGTCTTTATTCACACTCTAAAAACTCGTCTATATTTTATTCATTTCATTTTACTTGATTTCTTGCAAGTACAGTTTTGATTAATTTTTTTACAGGAAACCAGATCATAATTAGATCGTTTCATTGCTGAAAATAATTTTGCATCATAGGAGCTATAGAATATTTTCTTATGCATGATACTTGTAGTTAAATTATACTTTTCTATTTAATTGCAATATTTCAGAAAACTTTCGTCAGACATTAACTAAATAAAACTATTTTTCTCTCAAATTTCATTCCAAAAATTAATAGATAAACGAACTGACAAAATATGCTTAAGTTATTATGATGCAGATTGGAATATCGTCAAACAACTAATGGCAATTTTGCCTGCACAAAAAATAGAATTAAATAACAAAAAAAAAGAAAAAAAGTTCATGTGATTGCAATCAATTTCAAGTGCCAACTTGGCCTATGGAAAAT
The DNA here is from genome assembly GCA_019455685.1 of Philornis downsi. Lineage (NCBI taxonomy): Eukaryota > Metazoa > Arthropoda > Insecta > Diptera > Muscidae > Philornis > Philornis downsi. Next base: position 2,895,940 of record JAHXMU010000804.1, read on the forward strand.
TTCATATTATCATTGTTCAAATATATTAAGTTGTCAATACCTTAATGCTGTTTATTGTCATTGCGATATGTTACTCTTTAACTTACTATAACTGTAGGTTCCCATCATTCCATAGGTTCCCATAATGTCACAGACTGGTGCTACATTTTTCACAGCAATTCATTTCAGTATATTGAAAAACGTATCTGTACTCGTATGAGTGCTGTCAGAGACATGTCCCAAACATATGAGTGGTCAACATTGAGTTTACTTTTTCCAGTCGAATATGTTACATGCTATATAGAAGATTAAAGTCCATTGTTTCCAATTTCACATTGACATAAGCCAGAACAAATTGAACCATCTGTCAGGCAAAGAAGATTTGTGCAATAACAAACTTTGTCATTTACATTTGCTTACATATTTTGACTTTCATTTTCGAAAGTTACATTTAATTTCGTTTTAGAAAGTAGCAAAGTGAAGAACAGCATTAAAGGATGCAAGATCAGGACAATAACGTTTGCTCCCTTGATTACAGTCTTGACAGGACGCATATGAGCATTTTATTGTTTACACTGCAAAACAGCAAATGTCCGCAATAAATTAATTTTGTGAATAAACCGGAAAGTAGAGATATGATAGCATTTAGACGTAAATTGACACAACAAACAAAGTAACACGAAGAGGGATAAAAAATGTTTAGCAGCAATACTCGTATATGCGTTGCAGAAACTTCTTCCTATGTTCATGTTGTGCGTTTACGTCAGAAGTTCAATGTTCATAATTCAATGTCTTCATAATTCATATAGATGATTCTTATGGATTTTTCAGCACACAACAAAAATTACATGTACCCAGATTTTATTTTTGTATCTTCGCTCGAAGGGTATAATATATATGAATATATGATTTGGTGCCGTAAAAATGTAATGTAGGGCGATTTTTTAAGATTTAAATTTTTTAGGTTGACAGCACTGGTTGGTAATGGCGTCCAAACGTCATCTGTAAAGGTGAAAAGTGTACAGTGTACAGTGCCATTCATTATGGAAAGACTAACAAACGAGCAACGATTGCAAATCGTTGAAATTTATTATCAAAATTCGTGCTCTGTGACAAATGTGCATCGTTTGATACGACCATTTTATGGTCGTCATAATCGACCTGCTGAATCAAAAATTCGTGCTGTTATCTCCAAATTTTGCACCAAATTTACTTTGTTGGACATAAAACCATCGACTCGCATGCGTAGAGTGCGTACCGAAGTAAATATTGAAGCCGTAGCGACCAGTGTTAATGACGATCGTGAAATGTCAACCAGTCGCCGTTCTCAGCGATTGCGCACATGTTACTCAACCACAAGGAAAATTTTACATGTCGATTTGGGTTAGAAAGCCTATAAAATTGAACTCAAGCAAGAATTAAAGCCGAATGACCTACCACAGCATCTAAATTTTGGTGAATGGGTCTTACAAAAATCAATGAAAATCCGCTGTTTTATCGAAAAATTGTGTTCGTGAACGTAAACAAGCAAAACTGTCGCATCTGGAGTGATGAACAGCCACATGCCATACATGAATTACCGACGCATCCCAAAAAAAAGACAGTCCGGTGTGGTTTATGGGCTGGTGGCATCATCGGGCCATTTTTCTTCAAAGATGACCGTGGAAGAAACGTTACCGTCAACGGCGAACGGTATCGAGCCATTATACGCAATTTTTGTTCTTATTTTCCCCCAATTGGCTGAGTTGAATTTGGTTGACATATGGTTTCATCAGGACGGTGAAACATGCCACACTGCTTGTAAAACAATGGATATGCTGAGGGATGAATTTGGTGAGCAACTTATCCCTCGATTTGGCCCTGTAAGTTGGTCCCCAAAATCTTGCGACTTAACGCCTCCTGATTATTTCTTGTGGAGTTATGTTAAGTCGTTAGTCTAAGTGGACAAGCCGACCACTATTGAAGCCATCCAGAATAATATAACACGCGTTATTCGTGGAATATAGACCGAAATGCTCGAAAAAGTGACGAAAAATTGGACCTTCTGAATGGACATTTATTAGACGGAGCCATGAAATTATCTTTAAAAATTAAATAGCAAAGACTAATTTATCGATTCCAATAAAAAATTTTAATATATGATTCATATGAAGCAATTTTGAGAGTTTTATTCAATTTTGAAAAACTATTAAAAAATCACCCTTTATATGAGCATATGATTTGGTGCCGCAAAAATTTAATGTTTAGAATGAAGCACCAAATTTGTTACATAACTTTCTAAACCGATTAACAGATAGCCATATGTCTGGTGGTTGGTAGACACGAGGACTGTAAATGGATTTCATCGGTCTACGTCAGTCCTTGCGGTACGTTCCATACAAATTTGATGATTTTACCAAATCCAATTTTTCACCATAAATTTTAATTTCTTTACTGCCTTAAATTTTTTGTAAGTTGAATTGCTCTGTAATTCTTGACAGATTCAGTCCAACTATTCTTAGGTTTATGTATTTCCAGCAGTTGTACGGAATTCAGCCAAATTTATTATTATTACTCCAGTAGTATTTATTTTATGCATTTTGTAATTTGTTTAACATTGTCCAAAAGGCTTTAAATTACAAGACTGTTCCATAAATGAAAAGAAAATGAAATTTAGAACACATCATTTGTATCATAAACTATGTACTCAGAATTGTAAATGTGCGAATCTGGTACCTCCCATACAAATAGTCAATTTAACCAACATAATCCTATGTTCTTTCTCTCATTCAGTGGCAGAAAATGCGGTCACATTTTGTTTGCTAGGTTGTGGTCTGTCAAAGAAAATAAAGAGCATTGTCATGTCTCTTCTGGTACCTACCATAAAAACTGACTGATTTTTCGCTATTCAGTTATTTTACTAGAGTTTTTAATTAGATTTCTACTGCCAGTTGAATTGACAAACAATTTACTGTAAAATTTGAGAAAAACCAAACAAGTAGCCACGCCCCTTCTGGTATCTCTCATACAAATGGTGGATTTTACATATATGATATTCGCTTCCTGTCTTTCAAATACTTGTACTGTACTCAATCAAATTGTACCCACGTCAATCATTTGCTGAACTAAGTTTTGACTGTGAAAATGCAATGCATTGCTATAGGGTGGCGCACGAATTGTGTACGATGATAAGGATCGTTATTTAGAGATATTGAAGTAGTTTTTTACCCAGAACTGCGCCGAAGGCGAATTCGTTTCAACAGCATTCGGTTCCAGCAAGATGAAGCAACTAAACACATAGCCAGACCAAATATTGTGTACCTCCAACCAAAATTCACACCAGACCACACATTTTTTACGGAGTTGCGTCAAGCAAGAGATGTAGAAAAGGAAATCAAGGAATTTGAATGAATTAAAGCAGTTTATTAAAACAACAATTCAGGCAATACCCGCAATGAATAATTTTCTGATCTGGTGTCCCATATTCTATTCTATCATCTTATTATTATATTATACTAGCCGACCCGCCGAACTTCGTCTCGCCCAGCAGCCATTGTATGTGCAGATTGGTGGTTCCGATCCATCCTGAGCCAGCGGTGCATTCTGGGGAGCACACGTAACAATTCGTACTGCAATATACGTTCTTTATGGTTAAATTTTTTGTTGTTTGGTATTGTTAGGGTAGGGAGGCTGCCCTTTATTGTCTTACCTGTTGCTTGTTAACTTTCTTCAATTTTCTTCAATTTATTTACTTTCACTAACAGTTCAAGAGTCGTTTGACTCCCACACACTTTTCACGAAAAGAGGTTATGTATGAGTCGGTGTCGGGATACTTAACGCCGCCACACGCTGGTTAAGCACTCAACGCTTAACGATCATGTGGTTATTGCGATCATATGGTAATTGCGCTAATCTCTATCAGGCAAAACACAATGAAAGTAACTACTGCGCCATCTCTCTGATAGAGTTTAAAAAATAGTGATATTTTTTAATTTATTTTTTCGCGGAAAGATTTTAGATGTGAGTCGGTACGCGGTTAATTAACGCCACTACACGCTGATTAAAGACCCAACGCTTTCAGCAAAACACAGCATAGGCTTATCGCGCAAATTGTGATTAAAAAGTAGACATATTAACTTTTGTAACTTTATTTTTTTACGAAAATAGGTAAGGCATGATCCGGTATTGGCCTAATTAACGCCTCTACACATAGATTAAGCACCCAACGCTAGCGGAGCATACGGTTATCGCGCTAATCTCTAGCGGGCAAAACACCAAAAAAAAAACTAAATACTGCGCCATCTGTCGGACGAACTTCAAACTACACAGAAACACTCCTCA
>JAHXMU010000804.1:2900248-2971024 GCA_019455685.1 Philornis downsi
GAACTTCAAACTACACAGAAACACTCCTCACGGCCCATAGAGCATGCGTATAAAATTTGGTCCAAATCGGAGTAGTAGTTTTTGAGATTAGCGATCACAAACAAACATATCAAGTCATTTTTATATATATAGAGATAGAGATAGAGATAGAGAAGAGATAGAGAAGAGATAGAGATAGAGATTGTATGCTATAAAAAATAAATGAAAAACATTGTTCAAATTATTTGAATTTCTCATTGTATTGCAATTGTTGCATCGCTTTGTACTTCTCTTCTTGTACCTCTTATATGCACTGGTCAATTCAAGGAAATGAATTTTACACTGAAATTTACTGCAGTTACTTAAATTTTTGCCAAATGTTTTGCATTGTAATGCAATTTCAACATTTGAATCTGGTACTTCTCATAAAAATTACTTAATTTAACCTACATTCGTATCGTTTATTCAACAGCACTGAATTCAGTAAATTGTAGCAAGAGTCAGGTATTTACTGAATTTAGTTCAACTGCTGGAAATGAACGAACTCAAACTTACCAATTTATCAAAGAACTATGGTAATTCTATAATTTATGAGGAGAGCACTTGAGAAAGTTAAGTTTTTGGCCTTCTTTTATCTGTTTAAATAGGAATATTGATAACAAATAAGCGATGTGCCACGCCTTTCTGTCACCTTCCATACCTGTGCGTCAAAGTAAAAGATCTTCGGATGGAGGAATATGTAAATCAGTTCACCTGACTGAAATTCCTGTAATGATATCAGCTTCATATTTATCAGTCAAATTTGGCGTAAAGATGTACAGCATGATATTGCATCTGCTTCATTTTGAAAACCAAATGTATCGGACCACTTTCCTTCTGGTATGTACTTTGTTGCAACAAATTCGCTCAAATTTGGTACGCGTTAAGAGTTTACTAAATTAGAGTTCAAGAATGAAAAAGAAAATCATTGCCCGAAATTCAATCTAATCTCTGTAGTTTCCAATTAACAGTATGAAGTAACCTTGGCATTTGATCATTACATTGAAATTTGATAGTTGACAAAACTTGAGAAAAAGCGATCAAGATACCATTCATATGCATGACCGATTATCATTATATCATTAGCTTTATATATTACAGCATGTGTCAAAGGATGAATGCCCTATAAATATAACTGACGAGTCGTAGATTGTCATTAAAAGTTGCTTCTTGAATATTATTATCTAGTTTTGCACGTTTTAATCTAATTACGTGATACACAAATAGCTTTCCAAATAGCGATTCAAAACTATGAGACCTAGCCGAAGCGGTTAAATGAGGCGAAAGGGGTGCGTGGTGAAGATATTCGAACTTTAAGTAGTATTGTCTTGATGAAAGAACCCTTTTTTCGGCCTTTTTCCATAATTTCATAACTTTAACACTGCAATAAATCTTTCTGAAGATAATCAGTAAAAATAATATCATGCTCATCCCAAAAAACAGACACCATGAGGTTGCCTGCACATGGCAACGCCTTTTTTTTTGGCACGAATCTCCATTGCTTTGACTGTTTCTTTGTGTCAAGTTTGAAGTGGTGGACCCATATCTCATCCAAGGTTATAAATCGACGCAAAAATTCAACTTTATTGCGCTGAAACATCGCCAAACATTCTACTGAAACATATTCACGACGCTGTTTTTGCTTTATTGAAAGCAAGCACGGCATTCATCTGGCGCACAGCTTTCTCATACGATGCACATCACCTATTGAAATGCATATTCTTCAGCCGACGATCAAACGATGCCATTTTGTGAGGCAGATCGTACAGCCTCGTTTAAACTCTACTGCCTGGTATTTTCCAGTCGTAAACGAAGGAGCAGACTCTCCCAGAGTAGAATCTAGTTCGGCTTTAATATTGGTTTGACTGAGAGCTTTCAAATGGATATATTGAATTACATAACGGTATCAATTATTTTCATGTTTACAAATTCAATGTGATCGTTTACTTTTGATGGCTCAAATAAAAATGCTAAACAACGTGGCGTCTTGAAACTTTAAACATATGTTTTATAAGGTTGCCACTTTTTGCCAAAATATTTTTTTTTTTTTCAAACTACTGGCACCATCTACACCTCAGGTCAAATAGTTTTATACCACTGTCGTATTGGACTTCAAACGTTTCTAAAATATATTCTCGTGTTTAGTATTGATTTCAGTTTTGCTTTGTCTTTTGTTTTCTTAAGAATATACTATCAGAAAGAATTAAAAGAAATTTGCATACGTTTCACACTGTCACTGCTTAGGTAAAGCACGTACATCTTTTAAAATTTTATAGTGTGCTTATTTTTTCTAAACTGCACAAATGCGAACTCAACATTTGGATTCCTTGTAATGCGATGCAATATAAAGCAAACACATTTTGCTGTAGTTTGGAATACTCGTACGCATATTAAAGTGAGTCGTAGTGCAAAAAAAAAAAAAAACTAGTCAATTGCAAAGATAATGTAAATGGTTTAAGGGTGATTTGCAAAATATATTGTCTCTAATCTCAGTCATTGGAAAGCTAAACGCTTTCAGAAAAATCATATGTTTCGTTGTTGAAGTGTAATTTTTTTTATATTATACATTTGTCCAATTTTTTCGTAAAACAAAATCTTCATTGTCGCTTAAATTCCATATGGTTTTTTTTTCAATATCTCTGTTACTAGATAATTTATGGGACTTTTTGGTGGTCATTTTCTACGGAGTTCCACTAACAAGTTTTTTGGAGCAAATATTAAACAAACAAAGTCTTCAAGAAAGCCGTTGCTTAATCAACTATATTTAAAATTTATTTGAAGAATTCTCTAGAATGACTACATCCCAGTAGTCGATCAACATAAGTTTTCCGAAATCAATTTACATAAAAATCAGTGCAGGAATTACAATCAAGTGAGCCGACATAAAAAATAAAATACCTTCGCACGACGTCGTTTTTGACGCAATTATGTAAGAGGTACATGTTATAATTAAAAGTACTCTGAATTAAAGCATATTAAAAGCAGCAAAATTATAGCTTTCTGAAGTTATTATACTATAGGAGATCAGAGAGCAATCGCTGGTTTTCTAATCGCCCATTTCGTATATGTGGTACGGCAAAGAGGGTGGCTATGTAGACTATTAACATTTACGAAACTAAGTTTACTAATTATCGGTGCATTTGAAAAGAAAATGTGAATATGTGAATCAAATTGTGTAATCTACAAGAGAGTTTTACAATGCAGTTGCTGTAGTCAACAACAAAAATTAATTTCGACAATTCGGTTAATTTGTATGGGAGACACAAGAAGAGGTGTATATGGTAAATTTTTTTTATGTATCGCAATTAATTGTCAAAAGCCTTTGCTACTGGAGCCTACTAATTAGAAATCACAAAACAGAGTTCTGAATTTAGAAAATCGATCAATCGGCAATGACCTCTATGTTCATTCTGGGAACGCTTGCCAAAAAGTTGACCATATTCGGCACAGTTTTTTGAAAGATATGAAGCTAATAATCTATGGTTTAAAACAGTCATTTGTATGGATGTTACTAGAAGCAATATGGTTACTTCGTCCAAGAAAAGGGATATGACTATAAGGGGCTTACGCTGTTGCAACCAACTAATTAGAAACCAGTACAGAAAATTCTGTCAGAAAAACTTACTTTCATATGCTTCCAAGCAACAGCCAAAACTGTGAGTGTTGTCAGAAAGGTTGCCGCGCCCTTCCTGATTCTTATTAATATCGTCCTTTTTCTTCTTCCTAAATTAAGTTTTTAGACGCATGATATGTGCCAAATTTGGCTGCACTTGAGTGATATGAAGGTATGAGTAAACTTATTAAATCGATCATATTTATGGGAGATAAAGAAGAAGATAAAGAAAGGTCGAATATTTTCCAGTTTTATAGAGAAATATACATATATCAATGTAATGGACAATTAGAAATTGAACTGAAGTCATTGCATTTCGAAAATCCGTAAATTTTTGTGGAAAGTACGAGAATGGATGTGACTCCACTTTTAAAAAAAGTACTAGAAGGAGTGTGTTAAATCGGTGGACAAAAATTTACGGGGACAAAATTGAATGTCGGAAAATCAATCAGTTTGCATGAAAGGCTCCGAAAGAGCTGGACCGATATAGACCATTTACAATCACAAGCTACTATCTGGTAAAATATTAGGCCGTGCCAAATTCTAAGATGTTTCAAATAGTAGTACGACCGTCATCGTGTCTACCAGCCAGCCAACAAGACAAACTTAATGGACTTAAAAAGCCAAGATAAAAAGATACTCGGTACTTTCAGCTTTTCCTTCTGCGTGTTTCATTTTTCCCGTATCGAATGATTATACCTTCATTCTTACGCGTTAAGTTATAATTACAGAACAAAGATTGAAATTCAGAAAATCTGTCAATTTGTGTGGGAGGCAGCAGAAAGGATGTGGAAAATGGTCCCCGTTTCGTTCCAAGAACTACATTTACCAAATGTACAACATATACCAAATTATTTACTGATGCGCATGAAGCTAAAACCAAAATGATTACTACGGTCATCTGTATGGGAAGTAAGAGAAGAGAGGTGATGTTTTCACATTTTCCAAAACCTCACAAACCAATATGATGAATAAAATCTTAAGTGATTGCGGAATCACAGAATTTAAGAATATAAAAGTTACCAGAAGGGTTGGTATATCACAAAGCGTTATGAAAGCTATAGTGTTTCCCTACTAGTCAGTTGGACAGATCGACATTGCACAATTGACTGCTAAGGCACTAATCAAATTTGGTCTCCATGCAACTGGAACTTTAAACACCTCCTTCGGGGTCTTCAATATTCGGTGACTACCTATATACACTTGGCTACAGAAATTTATTTTCGTGACTCACCGTATTGGACAAGTGTCAGAAAAATTTGTATTCTAAATTTAAACCGGCAGTGAAAAAGGTTAAGCGATTAATTGCTAACGTCCAATACAAATTTGTGGTTGTCGAAATATTGCCCTATAAAGGAGTGATTACAGTTTTTCGAGTTCTTCTCTAACAATGTTTTATTGCGGAACTGGCAACATTGTATCCAGTGGTTGGCTATTTTGATATCCTTTTATAGCCATTGGTCAAAGCGCAGTCCTTAAAATGACCTCGAGTTACTCAAGGATTGGCTATAAATAAACAAATAAGTAAAAAAAAAACTCTGACTTTGGAAGTAAAATTTCACAATTTGCAGGCACGTTAACAGATCATTCCTATTTTTGTAATAGCTGCTTATAATACTTAACAACTATTATGCCTTCAACCAAATGAATTGGGGTCTATAAAATTTTATAGGACCCAAAATTTAACACGCAGAAAGAAGCATTCAAACTACCAACGATATTTTAATCAAATATATTTCACGATTTTCAGTCGTCTAAACGATGCTCATACATCTGGCTGAGGGCTGGATATCGCTATCGTAAATCTCTATGAAATTTGTTACAACTTAGCGCAGCCCGATATTTTGCCAGATTGTGGCTGTTTGTGATTGTAAATAGTTCATATCTGCTACTTTCTATATAAATTGACCGATTTTCTAAAATTCAGTAAATTTTTGTATAACCTATAATGTTGTTTAACACATAAAAAATCCACTGATTAACCACGACCATTCTGCTTCCTCTAGTGCAAATGATACAATCGTTTCGTATATCCTTAGGTTCATATCTTTCATTCAGTTGCATTGTGTCAAATTTGATACGAGTTATGCGTTTGGTTGGTTAAGATTTGAGAATGAAAATGCAGTTGCCCATTCTGACAGCCCAAATACAAATTAATCGAATTTCCAAAATGCAATCACTCATTCGTAGTAGTCAGTACGAATAATAATTTAGATTTTCTTCCATTGTATTGTTGATATCTTTAATCTTCTATCTATCTTCTTATTTTCAATGTAAGATAATGCCGGAAAAAGTAGAGTACTCTGAATCAAAAAAATGTTTACAAGTGGTTAAAGCTTTTCACAGAAGGTCGAGAAGATGTGAATGACAACGCTCGCTCTGGACGCCCCAGCACATCAACAATCGATGAAAATGTTAAGAAAGTGATGAAAATTGTTATGGAGAATCGTCGAATGACAATTAGAAAAGTTTCTGAGGATGTCGATATATCGGTTGGTTTGCATGGCATATTTTTTGGGAATTTTGGGCATGAAGCGTATGCGTTTTGCTCACTGTTTTCTTTGATTACCATGGCGTAGTGCATCAGGAGTTCTTACCACAAGGTCGTACGGTAAATAAGGAGTATTACTTTGATGTTATGCGCCGTTTGGGTGAAGTAATACGCCCGGCATTGTGAAAAGAATGTATGGCTTTGCATCATGATAATACACCTGCTCACTCATCCTTGCTTGTGAGAGATTATTTGGCCAAAAACAACACCGATATCATGCCTCAGCCATCGTATTCATCAGATTTGGCTTCCTTGCGGCTTTTACCTGTTCCTAAGATTGAAGAGACCCCTGAAAGGACGGCGTTTTGCGACGATTGAGGAGATAAACAATTGTCTTATTTATGGCTCTCATAAACAAACTATACATGCTATATGGACAAAACCGTCAACATATCTTTGAGACGAGTGTACCAACATTAAAAGAAATAAATATCGAAAGTCGAATGTACGTAGCCCACGAAATTTGAAAATTTATCTTATATTTAGAACACACATCGTACATCATGCGTTTAAGAAACTTAGTTTTGTGAAGGAACTTCTAGTCCTTTCCATCCAGATATATTCAACTCATCAAAATTTTATGGTTTCTCAGTAATTCTTACTTCATAGACTGTAGTAATTTGCATATTTGTTAGCTGCATAGCTTTATAACACTTGGAAAAATTTGAGAAAATGACTAAGTTCCTTCTAGTACTTTCCATATACGCTAAGCGGTTGCCAAAATATAATCTGAAAATGGATTGCATTGAAATACTTCTTTTTGTACATCAAATAAAAATTAACCAATTTTTTCAAAATTCAATGTTTTTTCTGTAATATATTTACTAATAATACTAACACACTAACTTAGATCTGGATAAGATTAACAGCACATCTTCTATGTCCTTTCTTACATAGGACAGATTTAACCCACGTTTTCTTTCTTATCTTCATATCTTTCAAGAGGTTGCACAGGATTCAGTCACATTTGATACGTGTCATGCATTTGATGAGTTTAGATCAGGGAGTGAAAATGATCTGCATTGCCACCCCGATACAAATTGGGTGATTCAATCTTTCCGATGTCCAATTCGTACACCGGCGTGTCTTAACTTGTTGTTAATTCCATTTCATTACGATGATTGTTAAATTTGACCTATCTGATATCTCAGATATCACTAAATATCCTAATTTAATCCGTATGTTGCCAGATTCATATCTTTCATTTAATTTCGCTAAGTTGAGTTTAATTTAGCAGGATTTTAGTCAACTTTAAGCTATGTGTTAAGAGCACCATATATACAATTTGATCGATTTCACAAAACCCCCTCTTTTCCTTTAAAACTCTAAGCATTAACTCAGAACATTTTTTGAGCTAGCAATTTACGACGACACTTCTAGTTAAGGATTCCTTTGAATAAATCGAATCTAAATAGAGTAGAAAAACTTTGAACGTGAAATTTCTGTACTAGTTAGGTTTTGTATTCTTCTAAGTACTTCCTGCTTTGGTTCTTTGGCGTATACTGGAATAGTAACGGCAATAGTCTAGAAATGTTAATATTTATAATATATTAAATTAATTATTTATTCTACCAATCAGTACAAAATATTTCGCTCAATTCTCTCGTTTACGAAAATAGCGTGATGGCTAAAAACGGTTTATAAGTAAAACGCTTTTAAATGATTTAAATGTATCTCTAATTCTGATAACTAAGTCCAATATTATATCAGTTACTGGAATAAATAAGTAGGATGTTTTTAGAACAATTAAACAGGTCTAAGTAATTGGGCCCAAAAACAATTTTTGGAACCTGGCTTCAAAAATTTCAAATTTTTAGTAATTAAGTCCTTCACGTAAAACTCTTTTTATCTTAAGCGTTGTTAAGGTTAGTTGTAATTTTTGAAGGAAATATGTACATGGATAATTTTCATAAGAATTAAATTGATTGGTCCATTTGACTTCAGGAAGAAATTTATAATGTACAATTTGAAATTATGACGTTCTTTACAAATTTCTTTACAAATATCATATTATGTTCGAAAAGGCTTTGGTTTCCAATTATTGCGAAATATTTGCCAATGCTTCTCTCAACGTACCGGACAGCCCACCCTTACTTCAAGGGCCTGACTTTGGCCGCCTTTGTTATGAAGCGTTTGGTGTCTATTTCATTCAGTTCATATTTGTTGACTCCATTTCTGCATGTTGTTTGTATGCGTGTGGTTTTCCCTTATGCTCATTTCCACTCCTTTTTGCAACTGCATACATTTGTGTGTGTAAATGGTTGTGTGTTTGTATATGCAAATATGCGTGTGCCATACATTTACATGGACATTTTGCCATAGATTTGCATTCAATTTCACTAAGCAGTCAAATATTCAAATACAAAAAAATTGCGAATTTGTTGTCCTCTTTGCGTCGGTAGTGTGCGAGAGAGATTGTAAATGAACGAGTATGTGTACACAGGTTTATACGTATGTATATATGTATGTATGACTCTTTGCGTTGCAAGAAAAAAATGGCAAAAATCTTATTTGCATAGCAAATCGTTTACGGGTCCTCTTTTTCCTCTATGTTTGGGTACATTGATGAGGGTACTGAATTGGTGGGGTACTCTCCTGGTTACTGCATAATGGGAGAAACTCAAAATGAATGCGGTAATTTCCGAGCAAATATATTAACATTTAACTAGAACGCTCTATATGTGGGATATGGAAACAACGTTTGTCTTATTACAAACGCAAATACCAAAGAACATGCAATCACTGCTTTATTTCCAACCATGCGCTTAGTACCACACAAGTGATGCTTTCATATGTGAATTATTAAAATAAATTAATGTTTCATTTATCATATTTTGTCCGCAAATGTACTGTATTTTATTGCTCCTTCATCGTGTTTTTTTAAAGTTCTTAAATAGCAAAATTTACTAATATCATTAAGCACTAATTGAGGAATGAGAGGCTGCAGCATATTGAAACTTAAAAATAACACAAGCATGATTTTGGTAACATTTCGAACTCACAATACATAGGGTATAAGCACATTTTGTTTTTGTTTCATTTTTTTGATCCAATGGATTTCTCCGATCAGAACACAAAACTTTCAACAATTATTTTTAAAATTCATATGGTACAGGCGAAGAATGGAACAGTTCTGTTTAGTGATTTGTGTTCTGAAATCTCCAATATCCTTCAGGTCTGCTGGACATATATATAAGCGTTGTTGCAAACTAAGACTTAAGAGTAGCATAAAAATGCTATGCAAAAACGGAAGACCTACCGAAATCTCTGAAATAAAAATTTATACCCCCTAGAGTTGTCATACCCCCTACCACTCATTTTGCCATTCCAATTGGAACAACCGGAAATATTCATCTCAGGTCCCGTGAAATATATAAGATATACTAACAAGAAATACATAATTTTTCCAATAGATTTGTTAATAATGTGTAATAAATTCTTACAGAAGGATAGGATTTCGTATTCCGAAAACTACTCGGATAGTTTTGTGATTACTCAGTATTGTTTGAGCTTGCGTTGAAGATCTGGCTCAAACAATACTAGAGAAAATTAGACATATTTTTTAAAGGCGAAGAAGCAAGCCAGATGGCTGAAAATATGAATAATGATGATGCTCTTGATACTGTCAAAAATATCGATAGAATAATGGAAATCGTTCAGTCCGACCATCAGGTAAGCACAGTTTCGATTGGCTAGGAGCCAAATATTGCACAAAAAAAAAAAAAAAAACATAACTGTTGCATGTTTAGTGAAATAGGCAGTTACTCTTCTATTATGAGCTCTAGCGCTACGGCCAAGCTCTTAAATCGGACCAGTTTTGTCAACAATTGGTCCTTTCGAAGGAAGCAATAGGCAAGCTTTGGCTGATAGCAGGAATTGTGTTCCATCAGAACAACAACAAGCCACAGTCGCCGATGGTGGTGTAATATCACGTCATTACTTTTCTATGGGGAGTGATAATGAATATCTTTTAACTAAACCTTAGATATACGCCGATACAAGTACGTCCTTCCGTCTTTGTCCATGCCTGTTGAAAGCACGATAAAAGCCGCACCAGTTTAGCCCGGAAGCTGAAATTTTGCACACATTTATCCAATATTCGAGGGCAGATTAAATCCGAATTCAGTTCATTAGGACAACAGTACACAAATTTCAGTCATGTAAACTGACTTACATATATTTTTTAGCAATGGTGCATGATGCATGCTAAATTATACTATATTTTGATTTATTAAGGACAGATATGAACCTGGGAATATGTGGCTTAAATTAAGTATGGGAAGTGCCAGAATAGGTGTGGTTATGCCGTCGTTGTTTGCTATTTAGCTAGTCATACGTAATACGGAAATAAAACTAGCTAACGAATTTGGAATTACAGGAGGATTCAGTGTAACTGCTTGAAAGACATGAAACATATGGTGTCTGAATTAAATGGGTCATATTAAATGGGTCCTATCTAAAGTTTCACCAAGAGTACAAAATCTATGTAATGCGCAAAAATTTTGAAATGACTGAAGTTTCTGAAGAAATGTGGCAAGCCGCCCGTCTTTTTTGTCGGATTTACTGCTGCAACCAATCCAGAGGCGGTCATTTAAATGTCATACAATGGCCGTGAAAAATTAATGCATCAGACAAGATATCTACTGCCATAAAGTACGTATATAAATCTACATACTTACTAGCAAAAAACCAAAAAAGTCAAAATCGATCAATTTGTGTGGGAGGTACATTGGGTTGATATAGCCCATTTACACTAACCTCGCTACGATCCCGCTAAATATCGGGTTGGGCCAAAGTTCAAGAAGTCTTATAAATATTGACTGCATTTGTCTTATCTACCAGTCAACAATACAGCCAGTTTTATATTTTTGGCCCTGCCAAATGATAAATATCTTCTTTGCCCCGAGTGAATGTATTAATATTTTTCATTAATTTTCATTAAATACAGTTGCTGAATATTGGACATTTTTGTGATGTTTAGTCGTTAATTAAATGATATATATGGTAGTGCTGTACAAACACCTGGAAGTGCCATTCTACCTCGTAAAATTATTAAAACGCCGCCCTAATTGTGAATGAAAATGTTGGCAGGAAAGACGGACAAAGTCCACAAGGTAACGACATGCCCACACCAAGATTGCATCTGACATCGGCATAATCATAATTTGGGTTTCTTTTTTTAACGACTTACTTAACACTTATTAACAAAATTTAATTTATATTACATGGTGGCGATTTATAAGTGTCGAAAAGGTTATTCAAACTCATATAGTTTTTAAACAGCCGTCTTATCGCATCTTATCTTTTTAACATTTTTTTTTATAATATTTTACTATTTATTTGTTAAGTAAAAACAATATTGAGTACTATTTGATAGATATTTATAAGCATATTATCCATAATAAATAATGCCAAAAGATATAAACTTTTAGGTGAAAAACAATAGTCGGTGCATCGTTTTCGCCAGTGCACTTGTTAATTCTAGGTGTGTATCCGTTCAATTTTCTTTTTCTCATAAAATGATTATACTTTAAATCTACCGACAGAAATCATGGTCTGAAAAACGTGTTGAATAAATCAGACTACATAAAGTCAACTTTAATATTTTCCTACATCTTAGTTATCGCCCGAATATACTATTGCAGTATTCAAAAGAATAGGTTACGTATTCCTCTGAACAATTGTCTATGCAGTGTAAATCGCTCTGTTCGGCTGAGGACTATTGCACTAGTTATTTCACGAACTATAGGTATATTCTATATTCCTTCGCATTACTCAAATGAAGATATACAGAAAATTCTCAAATTACACAGAAAAAATTAAGAAAGCTTAAAGGCGATGGTCGAATTTATCCCAGTGTGCAGAAACATATACTGCAGTATGTACTTGAGTCATATAAAGCAACTGCAAGTTTAGCATTTAAATGGCATTCAGTTTGCTGCAACTTAAATCTATAATTTAGTTTTTGTTCTCACGCCCCGTAAAATAATGAAAGTAGTCTTTTTTGGCTTGCATATACAATACCTAAAGATATTTCATATTAGCATTTGGAAGAAACAATTGGTTTCATAGAATAAAATATTTTTACGATCGCATTGTTATGCATACCTACTGCCAGATTATCTTGTCAAAACAAACCGTTTCTTTTTTGAGATAATTTAAAAAATGAATACTAAGTACTTATCTAACATCTTCCTTCCCATTCCAGAACTTTTGATGCAAACGTTTTCAAAAACGTTTCATTATAATGCACTCTTCAAATTGTTTAAATGAGTTCGATAACCAAGATATGAACGAAATAAGCGTCGTTCTGAGAATGTTTAAAATCTTTATTAAGAAAATATATACGTCGACTGGAATTAACATCATCATTTTTCGTCAAGGCAATTAACGGGTAGTCGATTTTGACTTCAACCATAATCATTTCAGGATCATAACCAACGTTCGTGAGAGCATTATTAAATATTAAATGTATAATAGCATATCCAAATTATTCCGCGAAAAATAAACTAATTTAAACAAAATGCGGATTTTATGCATATCTAATTGAGAAATGGGAAAGTTTTCCAATTGTAAATGCAATTGACGTCATCTGGTTGAAATTACGTTCTTATTCACTGTTTGGTTAATTTCTACATATGATCATTTTTATGGACATCACTTGTAATGTGAGAGGGCGGTCCCAAAACTAGCCGACCAAATAAAGAAGGCACAAAAAAGTTGAGAAGCATTTTCTTAATTTTCCAACATAATCTCCTTTTAGCCCAATACACTTTGTTGAACACAGTTAATCCTTCCCATGAATTGAATTTTTGGAAAATTAATCGAATTTTGTAAAGTAAAGTAAATTATGAATTATAAATTATGAATTAAATTGCATTTAACTATATAGTATTGTTTCGAGTTAAAATTGCATTATATCAAATTACACTGAATTAAGTTGAATTACATTGAATTGCTTGTATCAAATAATTTGTAAATATAGTAAATTGTAAAAACTAACTATTTATTTTCTTGTGCAAAAGCCCCTTCAACAACCATGCAAGTGTAAAACCCTATATTTTGTTACGTCCATTTGGCAACCCAGCGGGGCAAGGAGGTCTCCTGGTTAAAATCAGCAGCCGCTCAAAGCATACAAATAAAACCTGAAATAATGTAAGTTAACCGTTATCTTTTCCTCTCCACCAGTACGAAACCTCCTCGTATGTATACACATCCCGCTAAGAACGCAAGTTCTTCCACAAAACCTCCAATCTCTCTCAAGGAACATAAGTTCCAAATTAAATCTTCAGACCAAATCTGGCAGATTTACCCCCTAACATTTGCATTTTACACACTTTTTCCAGCGATATTCAATAGCTTCTATACTCTGTTTACGTTAAGAACTGTCAAACTCCTTCAATTAGCCATCAACCGCAGACTCTACCTCTTCTTTGTAGGCAAATCTTTTACCATCGAGACTTTTTTCAAGTTTGAGAACAGAAAATAGTCCGAGCGAGCCAAATCTAGCGAATAAGTTGCGTGGTGAAGCAATTCGGATGTGTGAACTGGAGCTTTATTTTGATGACACAACACTTTTTTTTGGTCAAACGCGACTTTTTCCCATAATTTCATCACCTAAATGCTGCAGTAAATTAGCATAACATTCGCATTTTGTGAAGATAATCAATAAAAGTAATCCCATGCGCATCCCAATAAAGAGACACCATAGCCTTGTCTGCAGATGAAACCGTCTTCGCCTTCGTTGGACACGATTCTCCCATTTCAGAACTGTTTGGACTGTTTCTTTGTCACAGATGTAAAATGATGGATCCGTTATAAATGAATGCAAAAATTCCGCTTTTTGCGGTGAAACATCGACAAACACTTTACTGAAACATATTCACGACGCTGTTTTTGTTCTATTGAAAGCAAGAGTGGCACCCATCTTGCGCACAGTTTTGCACATCTTCGGCCAATATACGAAGTATCACTTTTTTAAATGCCTATCATTTCAGCTAGCTCTCGCACCTTCAGCCGACTATCATCCAATACCATTTTGTGGATTTCCTTAAAAGTGTCTGGTGTGAACACCTCAATTGATCGACCACTACGGCGTTCGTCATGGCAGCTCGTACGGCATCGTTTAAACTCTGCTACCCAATATTTTACAGTCGTAAACGAAGGGGCAGATTCGCTCAGGGTAGAATCTAGTATGTCTTTAATGTTGATTGGACTGAGTCTTTTCAAATGGAAATATTGAACAATGTAACGGTGACCAATTTTTTCCATTTTTACAAATTCACTGAAATCTTTTACTTTTGTTAACTCTATACTAAACAACGTGGAGCTTTGAAACTTAAAACATATATTTTATATGGTTGCCACTTTTCCCCGAAACAATTTTTTCCAAACTACTTGCACCATATATACTTCAGATCGGCTAGTTTTTGGGCCGCCCTCCAAGATCATTGGTGACGATAGATTTGTAACTTCTCTTAAAATGGTAGCACTCAGAAGGAAGTTTCTAAAATACCAAGTATCTTTTGACCAAATGTGTTTCACGATTTTTTTAAGGCGATTTGCGATTAGCGTCTTTGTGACTATTTGAATAGCTAGTTGGTAGACTAGAAAGCGGTTACAAATCTTTGTAAAGTTTGTCAATCTTTTGCCAGGTCATAGCCGGAGATTTTAAATTGGCTGAAATGGTCTATCCCTTTTGGTATCTACAATAAAAATCGAACGAATTTTCGAATTTACATTTACTACCCATCAACACAATTAATATGCAGACTGCCGCAGCCAATGGTCAAACAGTGTTTATGGTCACAGTGTGATCCTCAACATGGTGCCTGACATAACAGGCACTACTGACTACACTCTGACTGAACCACTGTTTGGCAAGAAGTACCATATACTTATAGCAGATAGAGATACATGGAAATGTAGAACTCCTAGTATAAAACTGTATGTCGACTTCTCCACTGATAGCTCAAAATGAAATGTTCGGGTAGGTTTTCATTAAGGAAGGAAGGAATTCTCACCACGGTGAGGATTAACACATTCTCTGACAGTCAAGCTGCCATTAGATCCCTGGATTCCGCCTTAACATCAACCCTGAATTGCCGCATGTCTCTTAACGAGATGGCTCAGTACACCCACTTAAGGCGAATGTTGAGCCTTAAGTGGGTGTCCGGCTACAGGGACATACCAGGGAACTGCAGAGCAGACGTGCTGGCGAGACTAGGGACAACCTTACAGACTCAAGTTGGAGTCCGTGGGCACGGACTCTGAGTTGGAGTCCGTGGGCATGCCTATAGCCGCTTGCAAGTTCCTACAGCGAGATGGAACATATTTAGCAACAAATGGTAGGTGAGCGTCTGTCCGGGGCTGTGATCAATCCAGACGGATGTGGCCTCGCCTAGATCTGAAGCGTTCACACACACACTGCTGTAGCTAAGGTCCGACGTCTCATTGCTTGTATTCGTCATGACGGGACACTGTCTGATTAGAAGACATGCAATGAGATTGAAGGTTGCGTCTAGTGACTTCTGCTGGAGTTGTAGGGATTAAAAAGGGGGAGGAGTCCAGAGAACATCTTCTCTGCAATTGCCGCGTCCTGGGGAGCAGGAAGGGATTAACACTGGACTCTTATTTCTTTAGGGACCTGGGAGATCTGGACGATGTAGATATTGTTCGACTTAAGAGCTTCTTGAAGCGCTCAGGATAGTTCAACGGGGGACATCCTTATCTCTAGTTTCCGTGGTATCACAATGGACTGCATAGTTTAAGTGAGTCTGTGTATTCAGACTGCCACACTGACCTAACCTAACCTAACCTAATCCTCCAGGAATTTCTTGTACGAATCTTTTAAAGTATCACGCCACTTCTGGCATTACTTGATATACTTTTATGCCAAGGCAAAAGGACGTTGGGTATGCAAGTTAGTTTACTTGTTTAAAATTTGTGTACTGATTATGAAACGTCTAAAAATAAATGAATGATATGAATTCACTTATGGCAGGTACATCATCGCCCTACCCTAAAATATTAGGCCTGGTATATTTTTATAAGTCGCGATCCTTAGAAAGTTTGCGACATCGTCAATATTAATTTTGGTTTTATTCTTTGCTTCTGAGTTTTCAGCCCTCAGATCATCGGAATATTTTGTCGCTTACATCAATCGATTTAGCTGCTCTATGTAGTGAAGTCTTCGACTTACCATTGATGACATTGAATATCCGTTTTTTACATATTCGTTGTAATTAATGGAATCAGCATAATGTCTAAATGATTTGAACTATCTGTGACCAAATGATTGTTACAATTTACGTCCATTTTAAACGGACCCCAATGTGTAGGTATATTTGAAACAGTAAATGTTCTTGTGGATTTATAAGCACACTTACAAACATAACACAAACGTATATTCTAGACGATAATAACGTAAACAATTTACGCGACCTTCCTCATGTACGCGTGCCTACGTGGGATAAATAGTGCCCGAATAAATTGCACACCTAATTATTTCGTGACATTGCAGTAATATCAATATTGAGAACTAGAGTTGATTCAAGCAATACTTGTAAGGATATATATGTATAATATGAGCTTATGAATGCGTATAGTTTACATTTTACTACCATTCCAATTGACATTTTAAATTCATTTAATGGTTATTGAATATCATCGGACAAAGTGGATGGTAGCTTAAATTATTAATGAATTCATTCATCGTTACATTAATAAGAAGGTTGGCATACATATAAGTACTCTCAAGATATTACGACAACAGTATATATATTATATATCGAAAATAATATCACAATTTTAAACAGAATATCGAAGTTGCGTGACAACTGAAACGATAAAATCAATATGCAAAATTGAAATTGAAGGATGATTGGGTTTTAGTACCACCCACATTCATTGAGTATTACAGAGTATTTCACAAGGAAGGTTATATTTATTGGAAAGATTAAGAAAAATAAGCCGCTTAGCAAAAAAATGTTTGTTTATTATTTTAGCACATAATTAGGTAACGTATTTGTTAAAAATAATATCATCTAAACCCTCGCATTCGCACATGACAGATATTTTTTTTGTATTCCATTCTTAAAATTTCTATTAAAAAAATTCTTGAGCAGCTGTGAAAATTTCTGAGAGTCTGGTATGGTAAATTCAGAAAATAAATTATCTAAAGCATTTTTTTGCACTTTCCGCAGTTTGGTGCTGGGCCTCTTTCTCTGCTAAAAACAAAACTCTATTTGATTTCAGTTCTAATTTAGCGTAAAAACAAAACTGCATTAAATTATATTTTCATTTCAGGTTCTACAATCATAAATGTGTCATCATGTTTCCACAAAGAAACAGAATCAAAGGGTTACTGATTTAATTTCAAGTGGAAAATGAATCATTGTATGAAGTAGTAGAAATTATTTGGAATATAAATCAGAAACAAATTGCTGGTGTTATTAAATAAATCTACAGTATCAAACGAGAAACGAATCTGAACTTTCGTGAAGATCCCTGGCTATTATCACAAATATCATTCTCATTTTCAGCCGACTGGCTTTGTGTTTTCGCTTTAATTGAAAATAATCTGTAAAGTATGCCGTATTTTTTGTTTATTGTATTGTTTAACAATACTGAGTCAAGCATTCACCAAACGCCGTCTATCGTAACACCATTACATTTACGCAACGGGAGATCAGATTACTAAAGCCATCTTTTGAAAAAATAGTGTACTTTCTTGTATTATACTTTATACGTTGTTGATTGAATTATGAAATCTGTAGGGTCGTGCTGTTTTATATATAAAAATGTCATAAATATATACTTAAAAATCATTCTATAATATGGCTACCAAGACAACATTTCATTTGATTTTCATCAGACAAAGAAATTACAATTGATTCCCATTTTCCATGAATTTCAACTTGAAATACCGGATAGCGAAATTATGTTGAAAATGTGGCAATGTTCCTTTTTTATTGTTGTTCACGCACTATTCCTCATTTGAAAATGAAGCTGAATTTTTATCGCTTTCACTATTTTATCAGGGTCACTGCAAAGGTGACCCTCACCCACGTACTGCGTGTAATTGATTACTCTGTGCATCAGTTAAACAGAAATGTTCAAGCACCAATCAATTATTTCTGGATTTATTTCAATTCTATGAAACATTCATCAATTGTCTAATTAATGACATTTCTATGGAAGGTAATAAATGTACAACAATGTATCAGGGACACTCATCGGATGTGTAATTAATATCACTTTTGTGAAAATCTATATCAAACAAACATTCGCTTGGAATTTCTGGCGTACATTTTCGAGAGGTTGAGTGCTGAAAAATTCCTTCCAATACGAGGGCGGTCCCAAAACTAGCCGATCTGACATATAGAACAAGTAGTTTGAAAAAAATATTTTGGAGAAAAGTGACAACCATGTAAAGCATATGTTTTAAGTTTCAAGACGACACGTTGTTTAGTATTTTAGTTTGAGCGTATGAGAGTATTTTAGTTTGGGAAAAATTACTCAACGTTATGTAATTTAACATTTCCATTTGAAAGGTCTCAATCCAACCAATATTTAAGCCGAGCTAGATTCTACTCTGAGGGACTCTGCACTTTCGTTTACGACTGTAAAATATCGGGTAGCAGAGTTTAAACGAAGGCGTACAAGCTGCCAAGTTGAACACCGCAATGGTCGACAAATTGAGGTTTCCACGCCAGAGACGATTAAGAAAATCCACGAAATGGTATTAGATGATCGTCGGCTGAAGGTGCGTGAGCTACCTGAAATGATACTCGTAGGCCATTCGAAAACTGTTGTGCATCGTATATTGAGCGAATTATAATCATAATTTATAATCATAATCATTTATATCGATTTATAATCATGGATGAGACATGAGCCCATCACTTCACACTTGAGGCAAACAGTCTAAGCAATGAACTGGAATGGAAGAGTCGTGTCCAAAGTAGCCGAAGACGGTTCATCTGAAGGTAAGGCCATGGCGTCTCTTTTGTTATGGGATACGCGTGAAAATATTTTCAGAAAGGCGAATATTATGCTTATTTATCGCAGCGTTTAGGTGATGAAATTATGGAATAAGGTCGCATTAGGCATTTAAAAAAAAACTGTATTGTTTCATTAGGACAATACTGCAGTTGCGATGGCCAAAATTAATGAATTAAAGTTCGAATTGCTTCATCACGTACGTTCGCCAGAATTTAATTCCCTCTCTTGAAAAAATGGCTCACTGGTAAAAGATTTACCAACAATGCGGAGTGGGGTCTGCGGTTGATGGCTATTTTAAGGAGTTTGGCAGTTCTTATTACAAACAGATTATTGAAGCTATTGAATATCGCTGGCAAAAGTGTATCGAGCTGAAAGGAGATTATGTTGAAAAATGAAGAAAAATTTTCCCAACTTTTTTGTGCCTTCTTTATTAGGTCGGCTAGTTTTAGGACCAACCTCGAATAATGACGCAAGGAAAATTCAATAAGAAATTTCGCATTCATTGCTTTATTTGCAGCTGATATCTGATATAATTAAGTAGAAATGTTTCACCGTATAATACTTCTTAAAAACAGATTTTCTCTTTGGAGTATAATAAGTAAATCCTTCACAGAATGAGAAGTCGTGATGTGCGAAATGGGCAACGACCGACATTCAAGACTGTAGGCAATGAGATATCGCTATTATCCATAACGCATGTAGAAAACCTATTAGGCGGTGTTGCCCATTACCTTTGCCTTTATTATTGTATCAATTGAAAAACGTATAGCAGCACCTCTAGATTATTCTCTAATTTACATAACTCTAAAGAAAATAAGCAATAGAGTTATATTGCATGATCTTGATGGCCAGTCGACATTTTTTGAGATTACAAGATATTGAGCTTTCTCTTCAATAAATTAATTGTTCCACGAGATCTGTTGCCACATTGTCCAAGTCGAAAGCGACCAGTGTATGCAAAAAAACATCTTTAATCATGTCCCAATATTATGGTGTTGTAAACGTGTTTCTCGAACAGTATTCTGATTTTCTTCACACTAAAAACAATGATTTTCTTATTCTTAAAGTAATTTAACCAGAAATAAGATCTAATTGTAAGTGCGCGGACCGTCACCCAAATAGATTCGTTATTATACCTTCCGACGAAGGTATTAAGTTAGACAGCATTTGGTACTGCTGAACGACGTATTTAAGGCACGAAGTATTTTTTGACCAAACCCGTTTCTTGGATTTTTTAGTCAACCGAGCGATGTCCATTAATATGGCCAGCTAGCAGACTGGTAGTTATGATAATTGCTATGGAAATTTATGAAACTTTACACCGCCTAATATTTTGTCAGATCGTAGTCAATTTTTTACAAATGAATTTGTAGCTCCTCATTCTTAGAATACAGTAACGAGAATTTTTGCCCATTGTAATAGTTTACAAAGTTTGGAAATCCCTTCCTGATACCTACCATTCAAATGTCTGATGTAAACCATATAGCATTATATTTAGTAAAATTTGCTGACGTTGAACGTTAGCCATAAAAGGATAGCAGAATTAACACACATACAAATTTTCATCTGCTTCTCACACAAATTGCACAATATTCAATTCTTCCTTTATAATTCCGCGGCCCTTTTGGTACTCTCTACACAAATGGCTAATTTTAACTAAGTTCCGAGAATGAGATGGGGGACATTGATACATCTCTTATGGTATCATCCATTTAAAATGATCAATTTATCGAAATTTAATTTTTAATTTTTTTAGCAACTCAGCTAACAAAAGTTATGATTTTGTTTAAAACCAAAATATCAAAATTGTTGTTATTCAAAATAAAACAACAATTTTTGTGTAATGACGTGATGAGTCGGTGGTTTAAATCGACTTTTTCCAAAAATTTTGAAAGCGATCTTCTTTGCGAAATCTTTCGCATTTTCCAAACCTTTAAAGGCGATCTTTTTCATGAAATTTTCCACATTGTTCAAAGTTTTAAACGCGATTTATTCATTATTTTGATTTTGTGGTATGTTTCTACTGTAAGCCCTTCAAGGCTAAGCGGGTGTTTCCTAGGATGCTTTGTACCGCTTACCCCTAAAACGCAAAGCCTCTCTACCCGATCCTGTAATTAAGCAGGCAAAGGATGATGCTTTGCGTAAATAAAAAACAAAGTAGTGTGGCCTTGTGCCAGGCGCCCTAGTGGATTATGTCTTGGGATCCATCTATAATATGACATCAAACTGATCTTGGAACTCGTTTTTCGAAAACCAAGTAAAGGAGAGAGTCATAGTTTAACAAGACAATTACACCCCCTGGCAACAGGAGCGAACATAGAGAAATCGTCGGGAGATATCAGAAGATTTATCTTTTCCGTTTTAATAGTGATACGACCAAGGAGTTCCTTCGTGGAGAGATGTGGTTTATAGACTAGAGGAGCATAGCTGATATTTTTATTATTATTTTGTTGATATTTTCTCCTCGGACATTGAAAATCTATGCCGTAGATAATGGATTACCAGTTCCATGCGAGGTATGATAAAGCAAAACTGGTAGCACGGGTGAAAAGGGGCCCAATGAACATTGTTCCTTCCTGGTCGATGGCGTTGGACCCCTTGTGGGAGCATCGTGCTGGCTGTGGTTGCCCGAACATGTGTTTTTAATGCTTTTACGTTGCTTCAAGTTGTGTTGCTGAAGAAGGGCAGAAGCTTGGAAAACACTGTTCATGTCTATCCGAAGTCTTCCTAGATTGCCTCAACTCCTAACGTGGAGGTAGCTCACTTCATACCAAGTGACTACAACGGTACTTTGGCCGAGAGAGGAAGTGGGCCCTGAGGAAGTTTTTCCAAGGGGAACTACTTCTAATCTCAAAGGTAGTTCAACTAATCCTTTCGGGATTAGTTTGGGTACCCCAAAGAGGCGCTTGCTGTCGCAAGAAGAAAAGAATTATAACCAAGAAAAGAATTATAGAAAACCGCACCTGTGTGATGGCACACCATGGGTAAGGCCTCACGGCGAGACTCATGTAAATATACACAGTTTGTAAGCCCTTCAATTCGTCTTTTCATATATATTAATATTCAGTTCTTCACACAGTTCTGCTTAATCCTTATTTTTTAATGCAATCCATATGGAAGGAAGTTAATATTTCTTAAAAAAATTTCGGCAACTAACATTGTTATTGAAGAAAGTTTGACAGTTTTAAGGATTTGTATCGGGTTTTTATTGAACGTTATTTTTCTTTCCAAGTAAAAAAGTTTATTAGAATTTTTAGGAACAGTTAATGTCCGCAATGAATAATGTAGACTTTTTATGGAAGTTCCATCAAGCAATGAGAAATATTAATTTTGAATATTTTTGGCACATGGCCTGTTTAATATAGTTGAACATTGATTATCGGGGCCTCTATTTGCCGGCTACATCTGTTAATTTTCTCACTTTTCGTTTGCTTCTTTACCGCAATAACCGCCCTTTACATCCAATATCTTTGCTATCATTTGCTCCCACTATTGACTCAATTTTTTAAACTTTTTTTTTTTTTTTTTTTTGAGAAATTTAAAATTCCGGGATTTTCCTTTTTATGTGGAGTTTGAATCCAATTTAATTTTGTCTCTGATCGAAAGTTGATCGTTCTAACCTATTTTTGTGAAAACGCCTACATCAGAAACCACTGAAAAAGAAAGAGCAAAGAAAGTTCTTTCAAGTAAATTTTTATCTGAAAAGTATGGTGTTGGCAAATAAACAGTAGGTAAGTTAAAGCAAATCTAATGATTTCGCTGTCTAAACTGAAATTAATTTATAAAATTCAGGCGAAATGAGAGAAAATACTCTTTTGGGTTGTTACAAAAATAAAAAAAAAAAAACGATGTGGAATTCGTAGGCTGAAATCAAAAGGGAAAAAAGAGAGCTGATTATGCTGATTATGAGTCCATCTTAAGGGAATAAATTCAAAGCAAACATCTTTCAAACGAACAATTATGGCGATCGCTCTACTAGAAGGGGTCCGTGGAGTGAACTACAGCTTGGACACACAAATGGAAATTGTTGGTTTTTGGAAAAAGTGTTAATTCAAGAGCATTCAAAAATATTTGCTGTATTCCCATGATTTATAAATCTAATAAAATAGACTGGGTAAGATATGAACTGGTAAGACATGAGTTTAATAAAAATATAGTGCCAGAGGTCAGAGAACATCCACAAAGCATTCATTTCAGTAAGAAGTGCAAAATTCTTTTGCTATTATCTAACTGTCCAACTAGCTCGGATATAAATGTTGTCATTTCTGAAAATGTCGTAGTAAAATAATATCCAGCCTATAGATTAGTGTCCGCTCCAAAGTTCCAACTGTAATTACCATAAATTAATTATACAAATATTTGTAGTTTCAGAGAGTAGACAGGAATTCAATAAGTATTTGATTATTAAGACAGTTTTATGGATTTCTACTTTATCTTGAGACAATGCAACATCACAAGCTTCACGTAATATTTTCAATAACATGCTATCCCTGGATTAGGAAACTGGCGACACAATCAGGTGTTGTTAAAACTGTTTTATGGATAGCTACTTTATCTGGAGACAATGCAGCATTGCAAGTTTTACGTAATATTTTGAACCACATGCTATCCCAGGATTAGAAAAATGGAGCCATGA
This sequence comes from Philornis downsi, assembly GCA_019455685.1. NCBI lineage: Eukaryota > Metazoa > Arthropoda > Insecta > Diptera > Muscidae > Philornis > Philornis downsi. The sequence goes on from JAHXMU010000804.1 coordinate 2,924,072, forward strand.
TGCCGGGACAGAATCAGATGTTATCATACTGCATGGAAGTACAATTTATGCTCTCTTAAAATGAATAGAATGTGTCATTTACTATCGTTTCTGATGCCGATATAATACTTGTGGTCAGCCGAAGCCAAAGATGTGAGTCTGAATGGTATTCTGGGCAATCAGACGGTGGAAATACACTAGAAATCCCCTCAATGGCCCAAGCAAAAGAGATAATTAATTTAGAAAATGATAGTTGTCCAGAAATTTCAGAGCCAAACTTAATGCAAGAACGTAGCAAACTAAACTAATCCAACCCTGCAAAGAAAACACCCAAAAAGCTAAACTATATTACAAGTTTAATTTAAATGAATATATTATTAGGTATGCACTTTAAATGATTCTTAAAAGTATTTCATTACATTTAATTTTATTGGAAAAAATTTGAAGGAAACTCGATTAATGGGACCTGCCTTTAAGAACTTTTCATTTACTGGAAAAGTTTCTTTTAAAGGAAATTTTATTTAATTAATAGCAACTAGCCTCCTTATTGGAAGTGTTATATAAATCTACTATTAAAAAAAAAAAAAAACAATGATGTTTTTCCGAAATGTAGAATTTTACCATTTCTTTTTCTTGGAAAATATATTATCTTGCGAAAAATTTATCTAATAGAGCTTGTATAAACTACATTTATACTTATTAATTATTAACTATGAATTATATGTATTGCCCTGAAATATGAACATGAACTAATTGAATTAATTACCTAAATTGTGTAAACCTAAATATTAAGTTAAATTCTACTTCTAAGTACAACTAAATGAAATCCTATGTAAACTCATATTGAAACTGGCACTATTGTGAATGAATCTTATTCAATAATGCCCAAAACCAACACGGAATGTCAAGATTATACTAAAAACCAAGAGAACCGAGGTTTCTTAATACGTACAACTTAACAACAATTGCTTCTTCTTTTGTAACCCGCCCAAGGTGAGCACGAGCTGCCCAAATAAATTATATATATTCAGTTCGCAACTTACTCTAAATGCTTATTACTTACTTATTTTTTCCCCCAAACAACAATTCTCTTTCGTTGTAATTTCTCGACATATTTCGAGAAATTATACTCATATACACTCTAATTTAGGTGTTTGGATTCTCTACTTTTTACCATAACCAAATCTCAAGCCCTACTTAATATATATTCGCACTAACGAACATATACAGAGCTTTTCAAAAAAAAGCTCTCTTCCAAGAATATCCCAGCAAAAAAAAATGGAAATTATTAAAAAAGAATTACGTTTTTACCACTTCTTAGGATCCAATCTGTCTATGTCTAACGCTTCCAATGCTTCCACTTCCAAATCAACGGTAATGAAGAACTTAAAGACATTGGTTCGATTCCTGTTTATAATTCCCAACAATTAAAGCAAAACATGTTAGTATGAAATACTTCAAAATCTACTCCTTAGAGGATATAATATGCTCCAAAGGTTTAAATTTTTGAGGAAAACATTTATTTACCCTCCTTTATAAAATGATGGGTGTATACTAAGTTTGGCATGTAAAAATTTTGATAATCAATTTTAGTGGAATATAAGCACGAGATATTTGAGAACACTTTTCAATGGAACACTTTTCTTAACGACATATTCTGAGGAAACATTTTCTGGAACAAATAGCGATTCTTTTGAATAATGAAAAATTCCAACCAATGATTTGAATTTTCGTCATGTTTACATCACCCAAGATGCATCATGAAATAGTGTTTCCCTTCTATGACAACCCTGTGTTAATCTCACTGATGATTACTCAATTATTTAGTATCTCCCTATAATAAAATCTATTGAATGCTTGCTTCCTTAAACGATTTTTTTGCTAGTTATGTTGTAAGAAATATAATTTACTTGATAAAGTTGCGGGAACTATTTCCTTTTAGCAATGAAACTTTTGTACATTATGTGAAAAAATCCAGCATAGCGTGTTAAACAAATTTTATTTTATTTCAAATAAATCTGAAACCGATTTTTCTAATGTGTGATTTAATGTATACTTTGTCTTATGTGCTGTTATTGTGTACTTATTGCTAGACATGTTCTTATAATATTTATTATTAGTTTGCATGCAATAACAATAAACTTCTTTGTAGTTCGGAGATTTATTAATGGCATTAATAAGTAAATTTCTTGTTTTTTTTCGTAACTTATAATTTAAAAACAAAAACAAAATAACAAAAATCAAATTATATTTGCGATTAAACTGAAAGAGTACAAGCCACCTGACCGAAGATGTTACCCAGTAATGTGTTCAAAAATTACTTACCATTCGAAGACGTTGAAAATACAAAGCTTTGCGAATAATCACTCCAGCCATACCGATTTCTGTGAAAACATATAAATAAAAACATAAAATTGTTAACTATGTCAAAAGTGAGATACACAAAGAAATGATTAAAATTAATTTATTAGGAAAATGGAATATTTTTCATTCGGAATTTTCAATATATGAGTGTGTTAACAAGTTATTATTTTTTGCATTCAATCTACAGAGTTAATCGATCTATTTCCAAAACATAAATTCTTCCTCGATTAGACTATTTTATTTCTTCAAAATATTTCTAATGCATTGCTTCTATTTTTACGGACTGCTATTTCTCATAAGAAGGTCTAGAAAAACAAAAACTATAAAAATTGTCCATTCCAATTCAATCTAATCAATTTATATCAAACCATAGTTTCGAAGATTTCTTTTTTTTCTGCTCATCCAATCACAAAATACGTTATCCATTTATGGGTTTCAAAACCACCGGTATGGCAAGGCTGTCAGCTGTTAACTACATGTCATGTGAAGTGTTATATATTTAGTAAAAGGTTTGCCATTTACGAATATGGATCGCATAACAACCGAAGAACGCGTAAAAATAGTTAGAACTTACTACAAAAATGGTGACTCAAACGTGAACACTTTTCGAGCATTATGAGGTGATTACGGTCGTTATGATCGACCTACTGTTCAAGGAATAGGCAAGATTATAAAGAAGTTGGAAGAGACTGGAAGCATTAAAGACGGGGGCCAGGCCCCCATTGTACCTTCGCAATGTACGCACTGTTGAAAATATCGCTTTTGTTAGTGAAAGTGTGGCGGACAATACGAATTTTAATTCAGAGCGCTATGACCATATGATGCCCGACCTATTTGGGCTGCAATTGAAGATATGTGGTTTCAAAAAGACGATGCCACGAACTACACAACATGACCAATATTGGCTTTATTGCATGAGAAATTTCCAGAAATTGTAGTTTCACATTTTGGCGACGTCGATTGGGAACCAAGATTATGCGATTTGGCGTGTTAAGCTTTTTTGTGGGGCTACGTCAAAGAACGCGTTTGCGAGAATAATCCTCAAATGTTGGAGCATTTGAAAAATGACATTCGTCAAGTTATCGCAGAGATATCGCCCAAAATGTTTGAAGAATCAATCTGCAATCAATCCAGAGGCGATCATTTAAATGATATTGTGTCTCGTATAATACGTAATAGCAAGGTCCAGACGTTATAATGAAATAAAAGTTTCATCGAAATCATAGCTTTATGTGTGTTTTATTTAATCAATTCAGTGTCTTCGGAGGTTTTTCGTCTTCCTTTACGCGAACGGTCGTCGACATCAAAATCACCGTTTCACTTAAAGTAATATCTCTGTAAACGTTTTGAAGATCTCGATGAGCTTCAGCCTCCGTTTTCTTCGACTGAAAGAAGGAATTGAATACTTTCCTCATATGATGATTATTTGGCAAAAAATCATAAAAATTCACATAACCAAAAGAATATGATGTCAAAATAAACTCACTATTGTGTTGAGGTGTTATGTTTACCATATGTCTAAGCTTGACTCATGACGTTTAGGTTATGGCAGGATCGACTAGCACTTGCAGCTGGCGCCATCTATTGGCATACAGCGGGAACTTAGTGGCGCACTTAATAATTTATGAAATAATCCAAAAAAATACTGATTTATTCTGATGGAGAAGAGGAGTGCTTTTCGAATTTAGTCTACCTATAGGTATGGTATATAGTCTTCCCAAATTTCAACCTGTTGTCTTAAGCCAATAGATATCTGCGTGCTTGAATTAGCCTAGATTTGTATTATGCTGATATATAATTTTTTGGTATTTAAGATGACTATTTCTAGTGATTGCAAATGGAATGACGCCATCTCATAGTGGTGGTTACAAAAATATATGTTGGCGTATCTGGAAATACCTTACAAAGTTCAATTTATTAATTCCACGCATAATCTCCATAAATATGGAGCAACAATATCCGCCATCATTGTGTCCACAACTTGTCTTATTAACATACTGCAGATGTTAACAAAATTTTTCCTTTGCAAACCTTTTGAATGACTTAATTTCTGTTAACAACGTCTATTAAATTCCACGTTCAACTACCACATTAAATTATTCTTTATACGAAAGCATTCATATTTAATATTTCTTGTCAGAGGACTTCTTCCTTGACATGCCCTCCACCTTCCTTCCTCTCAATTTTACCAACTTTATTAATAAAGTAAAATTTGATCATGCAATTTGCCACCTTTAAACAACACTTGTCACAAAGTTCCTGATTCTTACAACTCATACTCAATCGACCACCTTACTACCTACCCACTGTTATCGTATTGAAAACTATCTGAAAGATTTGAAAACTTTTAGTTTCTAATATATATAAAAAGTCAACAAAAACAACAACAAACTAATCAGGACGGATCCCCTTAATGGCAATGAACGCAACGCTATGCAAGTAAGAAAACTTGTGCTGAGGGCTGAGAACAAAACATTCGTTAACTTGGAGAATCTAAGTGTATATATTTATAAATAGTTAAACATAGAGTTTACACTGGTATTTACCTTGCTTGAACTGTAGCTTCATAATGTTGATCTGGATCCAAACCGCGTATCATGTAGCTCATTCCCTGTGTGTAATGATGTGATATTGGTATGGCAGGCAGGACCACATCGCGCCAATCATTGCGACCCCAATGTATAACATTGCCAGCGCCGTAACTGCCATAACCGCCACCGCCCATTCCACTGTTTATGCTGCCCAAACTAGTCATGCCAACGCCCCCTAGACGATAATTGTGAACGTTGCTGCCACCCATGCTGCCACCGTACATTTGGAGCATTGATGTGGACGACGACGACAAGGAGGAAGAGGAGGAGTGCGAGTCAATGGAGTTATCGACCTCTTGTCCTTGCTGCAACCTTCTGAAGGATAATTTGTATTCCTCAATGGGTGCATGAGATTCCACAGTCCACGAAATGTTATATCTGCAAAAAACAACAACAAAAAAACGCAACGAGCGATATTAATAAAAAGTAATGCAAGTTGCAAGGATATTTCTTAGCGTAAAGGACACATTGCCGCTATGTGAGTTGGAAAATAAGCTTGTGTGTATGTGTGCGCATCGTCGATGTAATGACCGTCCTGTCACTGTGCGAGTGAGTCACATTGCAGCAAATGTTGAATTAATAAAGTTGCCCCAACATCGAATGACAGTGACTAAGTACAAGAGAGGGGAGAAACGACTGCAGTCGTTTCTAGTAAACTTTGTTGTTTTAACTTTTATTTAGAAATATCTTAAGTTTACTCCACAGTCCACAGTTGCCAAAGTGGAATGCCAAATAAAAAGTGGCTAGCTAGCTGGATAGCTAATGCTTTTGTTTTCACTCCATTGTCCAAGACATCAAGTGGAAAAGTATTTACGTTAGACGGGAGGGTTGTTCTAATGGCTTAGCAAATATTGATATATATATGTGCGTGTGTATGCAACAATTTTACTGATTCTTTGTTTTGTCAGCGGAACAAAGAAAAAAACTATATTCATAAAAAACGCCACAGCAACCACGAGAAGGGACAACTATTCATACCTAACGTTCATTGAGCTAATGTATAAAAGAAACAATTTTCATTTAATATTCAATAGTAAATCCGGTGCATAAGAATCAATTCGTGAATAAGCACTTTAAAATTGAATGGCAGCTTGTTAAAAAGAATAAACTGAAGTTCTTCTTTCAACCGCATGATTAAGGTTACCTAATTTTCTAGTTGAGGTAAAAACTTTTTTACGAAAAGGTACGATTATCTTATACGTTTTAAGTGGAGTTAACTAATTAATGTCGCTGGCCCTTTCAAGACGGGAAAATCTTTAAATCAACAGTTGAATTTTTATACACATCAAATAGTTTTGACGTTGTTATAATTAGTTTTCCTGAGTTCCAATGGATTGAAATCTGTGCGTTGTCTAACTGCAGTGACGCACAGTATTTACTATATTCCAGTCAAAGCAATCTAACTTTCTACTTTATTTCATGTGTTGTTGTATTCTCATCCGAAGGAATGAATGCATATTATTCGATATTGCAAATCGAATATGTGTCTTAAACGTCTTAAAAACTTGCGCTACAGCCCAATACCTTGCCAAATCGTACATGGCGATTGTGAATGCGACATTGCTCTGGTACCTCACATATGGATTGAACGAATTTGCGAAATTCAATTCTTCCATATAGCTCCAAAGTAAAAAACATAATAAGCCAGAATAAAACTGACAGTATTGTGAAGTGACTTACATATATCTTCATGCGACATCCTTTCGCCTTGCTGCAAATATGTAAGGGGTGCTAGAAGAACGTGGCGCATCAAACAATATTCCGACTTAAAGTACAATAAAAGCAGCAAAATCTTAACTTGGTGAAGTGTTCCACACAGAAATTATAAAAAGACCACTCTTTGTTATACGAACTAAATTTACTGATGATGCTTGTTAAATTTGCAAAATGTTGTGCAATTGAATGAAAGATATTAATCTTGAAATTAAGTAAATAACAAGGTACGAGTACAGGCGTGGTTATCTCGTCGATTTTTCCATATAATACCATTGAGTTACAAAGTAAATAAAAATGTCAAAAATTTAATTAACTGCAAATTACGAATTAGGGATTACAGAGAAAAAAATAATTTCCATAATCAGCTCGATATTCATGGGAGGTACCAGAAGGTGTGTAACAACGCAGTCCGTTTTCATTCTCAGAACTTACTTTGCCAAATATATCCTACGGCGTCGGTCAAATCTGACTAAATTCAGTACAAGTGCTTGAAAGATATAAAGCTTATAATGAATGTATAGGTTAAATCAGTCATTTGTATGGGAGATGCCAGAAGGAAAGTACTAGTCAATTCAATTGACATTACAAATCTAAGCTACTGCTGCCTGCCAATTAAAAATTACAGAGGAAAAATTATATTTCGGAAAATGAGGTAATTTGCATGGGATGTACCAGAAAGTACTTGGCAATGCCGTCCATTTGCTGTATGTGTACCAAATTTGACTAAATTTAGTGCAAGTGAATAAGAGATATAAAAGTAAGATTGTGTGGTTTAAAGCAGGAATCTGCTATCGAAAAGAAGGGACAAATGCTGTCCATTTTCATTCTCAGAACTAAATTTCTTCCGTTCTTTCTTTTTTCTTTTCGACGGGGTTGTAATACAACAAGTTCACTTTTGTCTCTAACCGATACTATTAGGAAGGACATGAATCGTAACATGTATAGCGTTCTGGTTTCTTTATATCTGTTTAAGGTAAATGTTAGAAACTCTCCCAAGTCATGGGATGCAAGATAATTTATTTTTTTTACCTTTATTCAATTGTGCTGAATTCATCAAGCGTTGGTAAATTTGAATTTGAGAATTAAAGTGGATGGCGTCGTCACACTCTCATACTAATAGTTGGAGTTTGTATTTTCTTTTCATTTGCTCAAATAAAACGTAGAAATTTTTATATAAAAAGACGGAAGTAACAACAAAAAAATACGTATAGAATGATTGAAATGATTCGCGTAATGGATATTTTCCAATGTGTAGCATAGCATACTAAATATTAGCATTCCAAGTGTACAAGTTTAAATTCAAAGACATTTTTGCAACACTAAATGCCTGGATTTTTGAAATTTATAATTTAAATCGTCCGTTATAGCAAATTGTGATGGTCTTAAAAATTTTGGGGAAATCGAACGAGTAATTGCGATCTTTCTATTACCACCAAACACAAGTGAAGGACTTAACCAATAAGTTTTTAATTTCATATCTTTAAAATGCAACCAAACTTGGTACACATGAAGTGCTTATTAAAGTTGGATCTGAGAGTGGAAATAGATTGTCTTATCGCACTCTTTCTGGTACTTCCTATACAAATGACCGATATGATATACGAGTATGTAGTTAAATATAAAAAAAAAACGCGGATTGATAGTATTTTCAAAAGACCTTCCCATGCCTCTCACACAAATTGCTCTACATATTTGTGCCAATTAAATAATTTCTCCCTTGCAATCCCTAATTCGTAGACTGCAGCTGCTTGATTTTTTATCAATTGGATTTAACTTGAATGTTTCACAAAATTCGAAAAAGATCGTCCATATCCCAGTTCTAGATTCATAGCTACGTCATTTGCATTATAAATTCTGTACAATTTAGCACGAATTAGGCATTTATAAAACTTTGTGCTGTGTATGAAAATAGATTACATTGTAATTCCCCTTAGGGTGACATCTATACAAATTAGCAGTGAGAATCTATGCATAATTCTGTTGATGTTTCCGAAATTTCCGTACTGTTTTACCATACTATATTTAACAATAAATGACGTTGTTTCGAGACCTTATTAAGAGTTCATAATATTTAAAATAACTTAATGGCAATTTAAGCTTGATCGCCGTCCGCCAGCATAATAGATGTCAAACCGATTATCGTTGGCTATGACAGAAATAAGTGGTAATCACCTGATGCCAAGTCCGACCTATAAGATGGATGCATACGAACGTCCCAACCACGCGGAGCTTCTGGCAAGTCACTATTAATGTGCGTGGCCTGGCGTTGTCCTGATGAACTACCTATTGGCTAAAGACGTCTGCTTCTAAGCGATTGCTTCCTGCAGAAAGTCCAATTGTTGACTATACAAATCTGAATTCAAAGCATGGACGTACGAAAGAGGTTTATATTACCTGCAAACCTCATCAAACAGACACAGTCAGGCCTTCCTGACCGTCAATCCCGGCTTTGCTAGTGTTCACGGTATGAAAAGTTTTTATCACTACCATCATCAGTTTCACGGATCAAGAGCAATGTGTAATATTGTGCAGGGCAATTGAAACAGCACCCACATGACGTGATCTGCCTTGGCGATTTTGCTTATTTTGTCAATATTTGCGACAATTGGCCTTTCAAAATTTCGCATTATTGGCATTATAAAAGTTAAGCATGACGCATTTTCTATTTGCTAGAGTCCATATTTAGTGTGCACTCTAATCAAACCTTGCCAAGAAATCGCAAAACTGTCTAAATAGATTTTAGCACAAAATCTTATCTTTCTAATGCCGCCTAGCGTAACCCAACAGCGCGTATACAACACGAGATACAGCTTACTGAAGCCATCTATTGGAAAGTAAAAGATATATAATTTTAACAGAAAATATCCTGGTTGTCGTTTCGATACATTATCGCGGATGACCCACTTTTTATTTGATGTACAACCAAGAAAGGAAACAGTTTAGAGATAGTTTCAATAAAACTGAAATGGCTATCTGTTCCGGCCTTTGTTGAAATGAACTGGAATTTTTAGAATTAAATTTCAAACTACGAAATGATTTGCTAATAATATCGACAAATTCGGATTTTCCGCCCCTCTTTCACTAACAGAAACGATATTTTCGGCAGTGCATACATTGCCATGACGCACAGGATTGACCTGCCGCTTCCAGTCTCTTCAAATTTCTTTATAATCATGCCAATTCCTTGCACAGTAGATAAATTATGACGACCATAATCACCCCGTAATGCACGAAAAGTCCCCACGTTTGAATCACCACTTTTTTTTAGTAAGTATTAACTATTTTTATGCATTCTTCAGTTGTTAAACGATTCATATTTGTCAATGGCAAACCTTTCACTAGATAAATAACACTTCAGATGACAGGTATTTAACATCTGAGATAAATTATGACGACCATAATCACCCCGTAATGCACGAAAAGTCCACACGTTTGAACCACCACTTCTTTTTCAGCTAGTTTTAACTGTTTTTATGCATTCTTCAGTTGTTAAATGATTCATATTTGTAAATGGCAAACCTTTCACTAAATAAATAACACTTCAGATGACAGGTATTTAACAGCTGATAGCCTTGCCAGACCGGGGGTTTTGAAACCACTAAATGGATAACGTTGTACATTCCTAAGCGGAGAATCTGGACGGCAAAGCATTTATAAAGATTTGTTCAAAAAATAACTAGAAACGTATTATATTAAAAATCGACTTTAAATTTAAAAATGATGTATAAATGACTAAATATACTCAATATTGTTTTCTGGTAAACCAAAATCTTTTATTTTGGATTGAAACTTTATCTAAACTAATGTAAACAACTTCTAAAAAACTAGTATTTACAAAAAAAAAAAAAAAAAAAAAAAAAAAAAAAAACGCGGCATTTATTCGCATCGGTATAGTACAGATATTGCGAAAAATATTACAACTTTATATTTTTGTCATTGAAAGCTATCCAAAACTGGGATCATCCTAATAAATGTAAATAAGATAAGTCAACATATTATGTATGGAAAAAATCGTATTTGGCAGGCCCACTTTCCAATGATGGGCTGTACATCGTCCATGATCTAATGGATTACAGGTGCCACAGGTAGTAAAACCCGTCCTGCATTGAAAAAATTTGCAGTATTATAGTATTACATTTCTATACTTATGCTCAAAAGGAACGGATATGTTGACAAAAATTATAACTTTCTATGCCAAAAAAAATTTTGGATTGAAATAAGTTGCATCTATGAAGTTATTATTCGCAGTTACTTTTCACGATTCAGTCAATAAACTATACAACAAATAACGCAAATAACATTATTAGATACAAAATCCGCTGAAGAGAAGGGAAAAGCATGATTCGATATAATATATTATGTTAAATTGTGACAAAATTAAAAAAAAGAAATAGTTATATTCGTAATCACTGTCAATTCATTCAATAATAGGGAAATATTAAATGAATTACGAATCGAATTGTATTAATTTAATTCATACATATGCACATTAGAGTGGTTCAAATTTTTTTTTCGATTTTGGGCCAGGCCACTTTATAATATTGTTACCTTATACCATCACATTATCTTTGCGAAATTTCAGAGTTCCAAAAATTCGTGGAAGACTGTGCTCAATGACTGCAAATATAACTTCTCGTTGTAATTCCCTTCCCATCATTTTTGTTTTTGTCAATTGAAAACGCGGACGAAATGCAGACAAAGAAATGTTACGAGCCCAACCGACTGGTCTGCAAAAAAAACCGATAGATGGATCGTTTTTGAACACATATGATTTGCCATTCACAAGTAAAATTCTCGCAAAACATGTATTAAGTGCTTTAAACTGAAACAAAATTTCTGATCGACAAGCAGTAAAAGTGATGATTCCCATTGCTTACAATTTCGAGGAGCTCGATCCAACGAGAAACGAAAAAAGCTGGAATAAAAAATCAATGCTGACATAAAAGACTCATTCGTACCAGATTATCCACTTATTGTGCACTGGCACAGAAAATGTAAACAATAAGATTCTGTAAACAATAAGAAAGTGGGCCGCTTACCAATACTTGTTTCTGGAGGCGGAAGTAAAAAAACTACTATGTGTTTCGAAATTGGCATCAGGAACGGGAGAACTAACTGCTAATGCCGTATATGAATTGCTACTGGGGTGGAAAGTGAATGACCAAGTAATCGGTATGAGTTTCGACACTACTTCTTCAAATACGGGTAATCAAAAAGGAGCGTGTACTCTATTCGAAACAAAACTCGATAGTCACCTGCTATGACTTGCGTGTAGACATCATATGCTGGAGATAATTCTTTCTCAAGTGTTTAAGCTTTGCTTTGGACCCTCAACTTCCCCGGATATTCCCCTCTTTAAAAGATTTACAGACGTTTGGGAAAACATTCGCGACAGAGCTACGATTTGAATGCAGTTCCTAAAGAACTAGAAATTATAACAAAAGCTGTCACTGTAGAAAAAATTAGAGATGATTACCACGAACTAAGGGAGCTTACGTTGATTGTTCTAAGCAAACCACCGACGAAAATTCATTAGCAAGCACCAGACCCATACATCATGTGCGATGGATTGCTAAACTCTTATATGCCATGAAAATATTTTTGTTCAAAAAGCAGAAGGATATTTTCAATCTTACCGAAGAAAAGAAGCAAATTTCCCGCTTTGTTTAGTTTGGTGCGACCATTTATGCTAAAGCATGGATTCAAGCTCTATTGGCGGCTGAAGCGCCTGCAGTTGTGGAAAAATTTCAAGGCATACGAAGGTATTGACTCTGAAGTTGTCGAATTAAAACAAAATATGCTACCAACTGATATAAGCAAAAAATCTTTAATAGAAGCGGTTCAAAACAATGAAAAATAATTTAGTGCATTGAATAAGATGAAAACATTATTTTTTTTTATTATTTTTATTTATTATTTGTTATATTATTAAAATAAATAAAAATTCAAGCCTAATATTGTATTTTTTTTTAACATTATTTTGGAGACGAAAATTGCAGTTTTCAGAATTTTCGAAAATTCAACTTTCATAAGCACTCTTTTCCTTTTAACCGATTTATCTTAAATTCGAAATTCAAAATTTACTTATAATCTACAACAACAAAAAGAAGAGGCGTGACAATTCGGTAAAAAAAAAATGTTTTCATATATTTGTGAACCACACTAATGCACATGTGCACACTAAGTAACAGCGAATCATTAGCAGCCATTCTAGTATTCACATGACACTTGAATTCTAAATACTAAACGGGACGAATTTACCGTTCGTGTTCATTTTCCTCGAATATGTCTGATTCCAATGGCAAACGTTAGACAAAGGAAAGATTATTTAATTTTTTTTATCATTTTTATAGGTATTTTATAACAAGCATTAAAGTTTCTAAAAGCATGATAAAATCATTCGATAAAATCATTTGATCATTTGATAATTTTAGTAGTTAATATGAAAACTTTTCCAACACTGCCTTAAGAAAAGCTAGCGCCATAGAAGTGACATATTTGACAGGTATGTCAGCGACTGCCTTTGAGTCACCTAACTTCCGCTTAGCAATACAAAATTTCCTTTGTCATAGTTTCGAAGAAAAGCAAAACAAAATGTCGTAAGAGTTAGGAGAATGTTTAAACAAAAAAGCAACAATGTTTTCACTTCATTTAAACACTTTCGCCACACTCGCTGAACAAATAAGGACAAATATGTTGGGTTCATGTGTGGATGCATGATGACGATGATACACTATATGTGTAATGATGTTGTCAACAGTTATTCCGTTTTTTTGAAAACTGCAGAACATTAAGAAAAAGTTCATTTCTCCCTTAACTTAAATTTCACTTAGAACGACAACAACAAAAAAAGTCAATGCTTTCTTTGTGCATCTGAGGATTTGTTAAGGATTTTAAATCAGTTATTTTTGCAGTTTTTTTGCTGCTCCCTTTTTTACACGTGCTGACGTACACATATAGTAGGGGACTCTGACAATTCGAAGTGTCTGCTTTTGTTCACGTACGTCTGCGATCTAAGTTTATTCTATCATATACCTAGTATAACTTATGTAAGTACTAATCCAATTTAAAGTTTTATTTGTCAAGAGTTCTCTTGTGTATATGCTTATGTACTGGTGTGTTCACGATATATAGCATGGTTTAGCTCCGAGCGTTTTCTTTTACTTGGGTGAATTCTTATTTCTTTTTTTTCCTTTTTTTTTTGTGGGAGACATAAAATGTGTGCTGAAGACAAGAAAGAAAATAAACCCAAAACTGTTTTTGAGACAGTCCTGTTTGTTTGTGGAATTATGGGTGTTATCATTGGACTACGGGGCTCTATTGAATGTTAAAGTTTCGGGAAAGTGAAAATAAATACTTTAAATATTTCTGCGCATCTTCAGGCATTGATGATTTCTCAAGATTTCAAGTCAGATGTTGTACAATTTAAGAAATGAGAAATAACATTGGCGTTGGTGCAAAAATGTGTGTAAATGTATGTAAGTAGTTAGTTTTTTATGAACAACTAAATGCATTAAAAGAAACAAAATTATAAAGTTTCTTCGCTTAGAAACTGTATATGGACCACTGATTTATTTCCAAACCGGCTAATTATTTATACGAAATTTAGTAAATTGAGTTACAGTTATGAATTTAGGAATATATGAGTTAGATTAGATAATTATTGTATAACTTACCAGAGAGGGCGTGGCTATTAGTTCGATTTTGTAATTTGATTTTGATTTTTGATTTTATACACAAAAATATACATAAGTTATTGGATTATTGGATTTAGGAAAAATAAAATATCAATAAATCAGCCATTTTGTATGGGATTCCCATTACATTCATCAAGATTACATCACTACTTATATTACATTCACAAAAATACGAGGGCAGTTCCAAAACTAGCCGACCTAACAAACAAGACACACAAGCATTGGGAAATATTTTCTTTTAGCTCGATACACTTTTCCAGCGGTATTCAAATAGCATATATACCCTGTTTGTAGCAAGAACTGTCAAACTCCTTAGAACAGACATCAACCGCAGATTCCACCTATTCATTGTTAGCACATCTTTTATCACTGATCAATTTTTTCAATTTTGGAAATACAAAATAATCCGAGGCAGCTAAATATGACGAACAAGATGCATGATGAAGTAATTTGAACTTTAATTAATTAATTTTGGTCATAATAATAGTGGAAGCGTGAACTGGAGCATTGCCTTGACGAAATAATGCATTCTTTTTCGCCAAATGTCGTCCGTGTTTCACAATTTCATAACCTAAACGTTGCAATAAATTAGCATAATATTCGCCGTTGATGGTTTTTTCCTTTCTGAAGATAGTCAGTAAAAATAATTCAATGCGCATCCCAAAAAAAACAGACGCCATATCATTGTCTGTAGATGACGTCGTCTTCACCCTCTTTGGACCCCATTCTCCCATTCCAGTCCCATGTCTCATCCATGATTATTAATCGGCACAAAAATTCGCCTTTATTGCGGTGAAACATCGACAAACGCTCAACTGAAACATCTTCACGATGACGTAGCTTTCTGCGTCGTGGGAGGGAATGAATGGCTATATATCTCATTGCTAATGGGAAGCACTACGGATCAATGGTAACTACTTTCCTTTGGTCCTAATTAAGCAATATGGATATGAAAGACATCTGGTTCCAGCAGGATGGCGCTGTGCCTCTCCCAACGAACGCTACAATTGACATTCTACATGAATGATTTCAGGAGGTCTAACCCCGCTAAAGTTGAATTCGAGCGGTCAACCCAGAATCAACATAATCCTGACCACCACTCAAATGCAGCCGGATCTATATGGCAGAGTCGTCGAAAATTGGACATCTTGTCAATGCCTCAGCAAACATTTAAACGATTTTATATTCTATACTTTCAAATAAAAAAAATCGTTAATACCTCACAATCGATTCGTTTCCCACCATTTCAACATCGGCCCTCTTTGAACATTAACTCAGTTGATTGTATTGAAACCACTGAGAAACACTTTATTTCCTGTATTTGTATTTTAGTTTGTGATATTTTTTCCCATGAAACTGAATTCTTAATGTTGTAGCTTAGATTGTATGCTTAATTTTGAAAATCTCATTTAGATTGTATGCGCCATTTTGAAAATCTCTTGCGTATTTTCCATGTTCGTTGTTGGTAACTTTTTAAGGCAGTGTAAACAGGCACGTTGTATTGATATATACGGTAGAATAAAAATAAATGCATTGTTTTTGCATAACATTGAATACTTTGTTTAGCATAGATAGAATGATGCTATTTGCGTCAAAGATAATTATTTTGAGGCGAATTTTTTACCATTAAAATCATTCATCATGCAAAAGAATCGGTGGTAGTTTCCTAGCACCAGGTTTGGAATACAAGATGGACACGAAAAAACCTCTCAACCAAAATCCAAAATGAGTAGCTATCGATATATGCGTTGTGGGATTTTCCTGATGGAACGCAACTCCACCTATTGGCCGCATCTGGCCAATTGATTCCTTAAGAGTGTAAACTTGGTGACAGCGTAGATCCGAATTAAGAGTTCGTTCTTAGAGGAACCGAAACACACAGCAAAAACTTCTTGATCGTTTTCGTCTGGCATTGTCTTAAATGAACCACTTTTCATCCCCAACAACCATCCGCTTCAGAAATGAATGGATTTTGTTGCGATTCAGCGGCGATTCTCAGATAAATACGAGGTCTTTTTTTGCGTTAAATCGCATAGTGTCTCTACATCGAGGTTCTTTTTGTATACAGCTTTATTCAAGTAATTCCTACATAGGTTCTTTTTAGAAAATTGTGTGCGGGAAATCGAAGCAATGCATACATGACGGTCGATTTTTACAATTTCCATTATTATATCGACATTTTCGACAATTGACCTTCCAGAGATTAGTGCGTTTTGACATTAAAATCACTAAGAAAATTACCACGTGATTAGCTGTTACGGTGTAAAGACCATAAAAATTATTCACATTTTTAACCGCCGGGCTTGTGCTTTCACCTTTATAGAACATTAACTATAAAATATGGTGAGCTTTCTGTTCGCTGGTATGCACTTTTGACGCCCGCTCAAAAAATACTGACCCAATCAGTGACAAGATTTTTGAGTTCGAAATCTTATCATTCTGTCGTTATATAGCGTAATGCGACCGCACTGAATTTAGTGCACCGAATATAAAATTGTAATATACCTATGTATGTGTTAAATTAGGTCATTGATATGGGAGGTACCAGATGAGGCGTGGTTATTTGATAGATTTTCCCCAAAAATTATCAAGTATTATAAAGCAATACTGTGAACAAAACTCTGCCATATTGCAGCCTACCGCCTTGGAAGTGAATTTTCAATGCAGTCTACTATCATTGTCAGACTTTGCTTCAGTACGCTTTAAGTCTGACCGAATTTAATGCAACCGAACAAAAGATATGAATCTATGAATTTATTTTTCCAAATATGTCATTTGTATGGGGGATACCAGAAGGGCGTGGTTAGCCGGACGATTTAATTTAATTTATTTTTTATTAAGGAGACCAATTTTATTAAATTACAATATTACAGCACTAATATATATATATATATATATATATATAATATATATATATATACAATATGTACAATTTTTGATTTCGTATGTTTCATCCCAACATACGGAATTACAATTTTAATCCATAATATAATGAAAAATTAGTAATAAATTAGGCAGAAAAAAATTTATAAAGGTCAACAACAGAAAATAATTTTAGCAATATTCATTTCCGCCCTTCCGTCAAAATTGGATATGGATATGTGGATAATTATTGAGGACGAATATCATCGAAGTAAGCAAGAAGTCTCTTTTGCTAAGTGTTTTGCGATGACGAAAATATTTGTAACATATTTGGAAGCTTGCTAAACTGTTTGGCTACTCTCACTTGAAAAGAGTTCCTCACACAATTTTTGGCATTACAGATAATCAATTGATTAGTGCGCTTCGATTGAGTAATCTTAAATGATTTTGCACGAAATAAAAGTGGTTGATTTCTAATGGACTTAAAAAACAAAAGCAACAGACGAATAACACAAAAATTGGAAATGGAACAACCTTGAAATTGTATCGCAAACTAAGAAACATGAAGTAAATGACGAAGAGAGAACAAATAACGTATAGCTCAATTGAAGTACAACTGGATTTTCTTTATATTTTTTTTTTTTTTTTTTTGTTTTTCATTCATTTTCTTTATTGGATCTTTCTTACGAAATTTACAATATGTATTCAAATCTTAATCCTATCTTAAACTAAAGTATCCTGCCATTGCCGGATCTTGTTTTTGGCGAACAGATCTGTTATCACCGGACCAAGTCTAGCGTGTCCTTTCTTTTTAGCCGTATATGGCCGGGAAAATGCTGAAGGTTTTGAGCGAGTGGGTTTGAGTGAGAGGACAACTTCGATATATATGACCTGCTTAATTTTTTCATTTCCTCGGAAATATAAGGAATGTTTAAATCTTTGTGTATGTTATCATTCCTAACATACCATGGGGCAGCACAAATTTGACGCAGTATTCTTGACTGTCTTCTCTGCAGCTTATTTATGTTAGAAGCCGATGCCGTTCCCCACAACTGGATGCCGTATGTCCATATTGGCTTCAATATGGTTTTGTAGATGGTGATTTTATTTTCCAAACTGAGAGTAGACTGGGAGCCAATAAGCCAGTGGAGTTGAGCCATTTTTAATTTCAATTGTATGATTTTTGAGTCAATGTGATTTTTCCAGGTGAGACGTCGGTCAAGGTGAATACCCAAATATTTGACATGGTTATGAACGGGTATGGTACTACCGTGAATAGTGAGGGCTGGGCAATTGTTCTGTCTAAGAGAGAATGTAACCTGTACACTCTTAGTGGCATTTACTTTTATCTTCCACTTTTCGAGCCAAGATTCTAATGTGTGTATATGAGACTGCAGTTGTCTAGAAGCCATTAATGGGCAAGTGCTAGTGCTCATGAATGCAGTGTCATCAGCGAAAGTTGAGGTTTGAATTAGGGATTGCACAGGCATGTCAGAGGTGTAGATGGTATATAGTATAGGGCCTAGTATACTGCCCTGAGGAACTCCTGCTGAAACTTTTCTTTGTGTTGAAACAGAGTCTTTCGATTTTACTACAAAAGATCGATCCTTCAGATAGCTCTCCAGGAGCTTATAGGTATTTGCCGGTAGAAAAGAGACTATTTTGTGAATAAGGCCTTCATGCCACACTTTATCAAAGGCTTGGGAGATGTCTATAAAGAGAGCTGAGCAATATTTCCGATCTTCGAAAGTTTTTCTGATCTGGGTTACTATACGGTGTACTTGTTCTGTCGTTCCATGACCCTTGCGAAACCCAAACTGGTGCGTGGGTATTACCTGGTTTGCTTCAATATAGGGGTACAACATTTGGAGAAAGATCTTTTCAAACAGTTTAGATAAAATAGAGAGTAAACTTATGGGTCGATAGGATGTAATTTGTGACAGTTCCTTTCCAGGTTTTGGGATCATTATTATTTCAGACAGCTTCCATGATTGAGGAAAGTAACCAATTCGAAGTATAGCATTAAATATAAATAAAACTAATTTGAGGATATTGTGGGGGAGTTCTGAAATCATTTTCGCTGTTATTTTATCGTGTCCAGGAGATTTATTCATTTTCAACGAGAGAACATTTTTCTTTAAGAGAGATAGACTTATTTTCATTGGATTTGTGACCATTGGGCTAATGATCGTCGGATTCACACGAGAGATTGTATCGTTAGGAGTAAATACTTCTTCCAGATGATCAGCAAATTCTTTTACTTTTTCATCACTACTCCTTGCCCAACCTCCATCTTTCATCCGTATTGGAGACTCCTGTGTTGTAGGACGCTGTAGTTGTCTTATGGCCTTGTACAGGCTATAGTTAGTGTTTTGTGTGGCTCCTAGACGAGATAAATAGCGGGCTTCGGAGATTTCTTTTTTTTCATCCAGAGTTGATCTCAGTTTTGACTTGCACTGGCCGAGACGAGCTTTGAGGTAGGGAGATCTGTGCTTTTGCCATCGTCTTCTCGCTTTCCTTTTCTCTTTGATTAGAGATTCAATATGACATGAGGAGTCATTTTTTGTTTTAGCATGGACCTTGTGCGGAGTTGCCAAGTTTGCGGCAGTTGTCATTGTGGTAGTGAGGACGTTGATGGCAGACTGAATTTCATCTGGTGTTTTGAGAGAAAAGTTTTGCCACAGATGAGAGCTTATGTACATCTTGTATCTCAACCAATTTGTATGCCTGTTTGGAAAATGGTAAGAGATTTCCGGGTTCAAGGGAATGTTAAATACTGTGAGAATTGTGGGGGAGTGGTCTGATGAGAGGTCAAGGGAAGGAGTAACGATGATGTGTTCTCTTGTTATGCCCTTCATAACTGCAAAATCTATGAGATCGGGGGTTTTATTGAGATCCGTGGGCCAGTATGTTGGTTCACCTCCAGACAAAACTTTTAGGCCTGAACTCGATATAGCATTCAGCAATTGCCTGCCCCTGGGGTTGACGAGTCTAGACCCCCAGAAGGTATGTTTAGCATTGTAGTCTCCGGCTGCTATAAACTTGTCACCAAGAGTAGAGAAAAAGTGTGAAAACTGGTCTTCGCTTATAACATATTTGGGAGGGCAGTATATGGAAGAAACTATTATGTTTAATCCAGTTAGTGCAACTGAAGTGGCTTGTATGTGATCAGTTTTATATTCGCGTAGAGGGAAGTGCTTTACCTGATCATTAATTATTGCAGCTGTTCCTCCACAAGCTCTGCCACTGGGATGTTTTGTATCGTAGGTTGAGTATCCATTTATTCGGAAGCAATTTTTTAACGAGAAATGAGTTTCAGAGACTAAGAGAATGTCAATATCTCGGGATTTCAGAAAATACTCTACTTCGTTCTTATGTTGGGTGAGTCCGTTGGCATTCCAGTAACAAATTCTTATAGAGTTCATTTTCTGGTTAATAAAACTTGAATGAGCGTATTCTGGTTTCGTAACATTTCTTGCATAATCCCCTGCATATTTGTCATGAAATTATTCATAGTTTTTATGAGGGATTCGATTGAGGTTTCAATATTGTTTTTCTGGGGAGGAGCTTGAGGAACCTGATTTTTGAGAGTTTGTGCATATGTCATTTGAGTCGTCGTTGCTGAATTGACATTTGAGACTGATGGATCTGGATTTGGGATACACCCAAATTCTGGCATTTGAAACTGAGGAGTTTCCTGCCTTCTATAAGAGAGCTTCCTCCTTAGTTCTATATACACGGGGCAACCTCTATAATTAGCTGTGTGGTTTCCTCCACAGTTTCCACATTTCTTCAGACTGGGATCTGTTTTTGGTAACTTGCATTCTGAAGTTTTATGAATACTTCCGCATATCACACATACTGATGGTAATTTGCAGTAAGCTTTAGTATGCCCAAACTCCTGACAGTTTAAGCATTGAGGAGGGTCTTTGCGCGCTAGCGGTTCCTCAACTGATACTCTGCGATGAAGCAGATATCTGAGATTGTAAATTGGGTGGGGTTCATTTTTTCCTTTCATGTGGGCATAGTCAAACGCTATTTCCACCTTAAACATGGGCTGAGGAGCCTTGAACTTGTTGAGTATATTGTGAATGGATTTCACTTCGTAACCCTCATTTTCAACGGCCTCCTTTATTTCCTGTATGGGAACGTTGCTTTCAATGCCCTTGATTACAACTATTAGTCCCTTAGAGCTTTTGAGTTGGTAAGTGTAGTAATTCTTACGTTCCTGGTCAAAAAATTTGGAAACTTCACGATATTTTTCTTCCGTATATGTTTGAACTTTTGTCTCCAGCACCTTCCCCTTGCGCAGGGACACTACATGGAAACCGTCTTTACCAACTAAATGAGATAATCTGTTTACCAGATTGTTAGAGATAGCTTCCCTTAGGAATATTGGGGGAGGTTTTTGTGCTTTCTTAGGTTGTGATTGCAAATTTTCTTCTTCTGCGGCCAAAATTGCGTAGTAATTTTGACCTCTTGTGTCAACCTGTGAGGGAGGGATGTTTCTGGAATACTTCGAGTTTGGAAGTTTTTGGCTAGACTTTGGGCTCAATTTTCTTTTCAGAATGGGAAAGTAAACGTCTATCCCAGTTTGAACCGTTTCATTTTGAGGTTTTTGTTTCGGTATAGCGCCCTTCGAGGTCGATGTTGCCGGTTGAGTAGCACTCGCGAGAGTTGCCAGTATATCACCGTTTGCACAAATGTTAGGTGAAATATCGGGTATACTTTTAGGCGAAATCTTAACTTGGGGCGAATTGATTGTTTGTGGAGCATTTGAATGGGAAGTACTTACGGGCATACTTTTAGACGGCAACATATTTTGTCTACTTGCCAAACTGTCATCATTGTTTGGAGAGATGTGAGCTGAGGGGGGATTCATATTGACACTAGTTTTCGCGGTTAGGAAGGCACTGTCATCTTTTTTGTTTTGGGATGCACTTTTCTGACACTCGTTTGCATTTATTGAGAGATACGCATTTCTGCCGTTAAGACTCAGGCGTCTCTCTGAGTGTGAGACACTCATATAGGCACTTTTCGCCTTAAGATATGCGAAATGTAAACTATATTTTTTTGCGGATTTGTTGTGATTGTAATATTATAAATTATATATTATTATCACTGCACTGGGGAATTTTGATTTAGCGTCTTCTGACTGAATATTTTTTTTGGGCTAAGAGTATATTTAACCTTTTTTATAATTATTTTTCTAAAGCCGATGCACAAACACGTCTGTCTGCTCAGAGAGAAAAAGTACTAAAAATATATTTTATTTTTATTTTATTTATTTTATTTTTTATTTTTTTATATTGCTTCTAACTGTACCAGCATATATTTCAATACAATAATTTATGTGCGGCATTACTAAACCATGCACTAATTTTCGTTTAACATGAAGTGGAATTATTAAATCGGAATTATATAACTGTCGAAGAGACATGTTTACGTGTGAAACTGTCCTATCGATATGCAAATCAAATGAATGTTTGTCATCAATTATAACAGCCAAAATTTCAATACCTCGCACAAATTCTGTAGCTAACCCATATCAAGACAAATTCAATTCACATAGATGGGAAGCAAACAAAGCTACTTTTAAATTTATTTGGGGACCTCCACATAGAGAGACATTGGAATACATTTTAAATTGTTGCTTTGATAAGGTCATCATTGTGGTAACTTCCATTGAAAATTTACTGAGCATCGTCATCAAATCCAAAGCATAAGCAATTGTCCAATCTACTAAACAGATTATTTTGGTACAAAATGAATAGCATAGGTCCAAGTACTGAACATTGTGTGAAACCACTTCTAATTGGCATCACGTTTGACGTCACACCATTAAGGCACACACATTGCTTCATATAAATATGAATACATAAGTTTGTATACATTTTCCCCAAAATCGTACAATTGCGAAAGCTTGTTTTTCAGACGGACGTGATCGACTCTGTCAAAAGTCATTCCTAGATCCAGAGAATTTACAATACTAAAATTGTGGTCATTGGTATTGGGTCTAATTGGGTCCCTTAGACCCGCTAAGAGCATAGACACCATATTGATCATCGTTTAGCATCGTTGAATTAGGATTATTTTTGACGTTTTCCAAAACATAGGAAAAGTGGAAGTCATTTTAGTAGTAATAACAGCATTTAAGAAGTTATTAGACAGGAATGGAAAGACAATTCTAAGAAATTTTAAAATGTAGCCATCATTGCCAGCAAGGTTTGATTTGATACAGAAAGATGCTACAGACGATTCAAAAGAATCAATACAATCAATACAATACTACACGAAAAGAGAAACTATTTCGATCACCAACTACATCAAACTGGTTGTCCAAAAACAAAATTATCCAAATCGTTAACGTTATATAAATTGTCAGAATTTAAATCTTTCTGATTATTATCAACTAGCTCATTATCACGAATTACGTTTCATAAAGATTTCATATTCAAATAATTAGAAAATATCTTCGATTGTGCCTTACGCTTTACTCCTCCCTTAATGGCCTCAGCCCGATTTCTCGCTCTACAGTAAAATTTCTAATTTTGTTCGCTTCTGTGGTTGAGGAAGTCGCTCAGCGATTGATGATAACGATTAGAAGGAAACTTTTGCCAATTATCCAAGCAACGGTGTACGCTTCTTGTTTTTTTTTTCGAAAATATCATGTTTGAATTGAATTTAAGTCATTCATAAATATACTTAATTGATCCTCGTCATTAGATATGATAAAAATTGCAAAAAAAATCCGTACATCAACTTTTTTTTTTTTTTGTTTTCACTCACTACCTTGGGAGATCTGCTATTGTAGACTTAAAAATTATAAAAAAAGCTCATTACGCTGCATTGGAATTTTAATCGTGATGTATACAAACGCCTGTTTCGAAATGTTTGGACACATGAATTGACCAGAAGCTTCAATACGTTCAAAAGATGGAATCAAAAAGTAATCAATTAACGAAGACGATTGGTGGTAAAGGGAGAGAATTATGTCTGATGGAAACACAAAGCCTGACACATACGAGTCTGATATTGCTGGCCTTCGAAACGATAAACGAATTAATCAAATATGAAATGTCAGATTCAAAAGCACTAAAGTCTCCATGGGGAAAAAACAAGTCCCAGTTACAATTTTTTTCATTTCTTTAAAACACTTCCGCAAATATGCATTCAGCTACTACAAAATTTGTATCTTTATATACAACTTTGTGTTTTAATTTATTAGAAATAAGCAAAGTCACACCGCTCCGCTTTCGATGATGGCTATACTTTCTCTGAATATAAAAACTTGAAAACTTTATAACATTCGTATTTATAACAGGTTTTCGCTGATGCCAACAACATCAAACGGGGTGTCCTCCACAATATTTTTTAATTCCAAGAGTTTTGATGATTTCGGTTTGCTACTAAAACTTTGAAAGTTGAAGTGGGCTAAGTTTAAAGTTGCTTCCGAATTGCTTAAATTATAATAAAGAAATTGATTATTGTGAAATATTAACCCAAATTTAGGAAATGTCATTACATACAACGTAAGTGACACCTTACAACAGGATCAAAAATCAAGGAGCAGTAAAAAAGACTGAGTTAATTTTGTAGAAAGTTACTGCAAAATACTATGAATGAATAAAAAAAAAATTAACAAAAAAAGTGTGGAACAAAAGCAGAAAATCATATGACTACCAATATAAAACAGCTCCATCGACTGGATCTAAGAGACATATTCGCATCGGTAGATAGATCTATAGTACCAGCATTAGTGCCAAGTAATTCTAAATATTGGTTCATGAAAATCGTGCCATTGGGCATTGTAATATCCATTTTGGGTCCGCCAGCCTTATCTAACTTGAGTCTACTCATCTTCTTTTCTCTCAATAATTGCCAGCACACAAAAGGCAACTTCGAGGCAGTTTGATTTAAGTAATATATGTTACTTGTAATATTGCCGAAGGTAATTAGCCATTATGCGATCTTGAGTATGCACTAAGTTTAGCTTTAATAAAACTAATTTTACTCGAACCATACAACAGGAGTGCTGTATATCTGATGGTCTTGAGTCAGTCTTATACAACGCTACTATCTTCTTAAATCTTGTATGCCATCAAGTAAGCCGTGAATGGCAAAATCATATCTATTAAACCGTCTCCGCAATATATCATTCTGTGTCTTTAACTCCTGAATAGTGTCGCCGTAGGTCTGCTCAAACGCTTGGCAGCCTTGAAACAGCTATTTTTTTACTTTCTCCTCCACTTTCCTCACTTTGGAATCGAAGTTCTTATGACAGGAATCTTTTTGTCTGAGATTTGAGGCTTGATGGACTTAAATTGTGCCTGTAAGGTCGAGTTTAAATCTGCGCAAACTTTTTCACACAATTCATCACACATCGGTAGGATTACCTGACTTTGTTTGGGAGCAGAGCTATTTACAATTTCTGAAGTAACATTCTCATTTAGGGCATTTGTATGTATCATTCTTCATGCTCTTATATAGGAATGAATGATGCGCTTTTTCAGACAAACACAGACAATGTGATAACAACCTGTGCATAAAGCTACTATTTTTGACATTTTAATTGCCATTAGGATGTAAACAGACATTAGTACTTTGTGACAGGTAATTATTCCCAGCTCTGGATTTCAAAATCCAAATAATTAATTTAAATGTGGGTATTATGATCACCCGCAAGCTGTCTCGAAACACCAAACTCATACTCTCATGTAGATACTCTGATCAGATGAAAACAGAAAGAACGTACAGCGGGAACCGGTAGATGATGATGTGAAATATGCAAAGAGAATAATTCACAGCTTAGTAGCTGTTTGCAGGCCAAGGTAAACATGGCAATGACAACGTTTGTGATTTTCCTTCTTCTTCCCCCAAACGTGAACAAGGCGCAAAATTGTTTGTATTTTACTTTTCGTTTATATTATGCTGGCAATTCCAATTTCTCAAAATGTTGACTACTTTGTTGGTTATTTTCAATATTTTTTTTTACTATTCTCCAAGAACACGTCTTTTTCTCCTACCTATACATCTCAGGGTTACCATTTAATTTTGCAGTGCTGTCCAATTCTGTGAACCAGCAGAAACAAAAATAGTGGACAAAGATTTCGATTGCCATAACGTATGAGATAGGAGTTACAGAGAAAAAAAAACTTGAACATCGCAAAGATCGGTTAACTTGTATGAGAGGTTGTAGAAGGAGTGCGTCGATATAGTCCATATACAATCGACTTGAAAAGGTATTCGTATTCGTACAAAGGTAGTTCTTACTTTAGACGGTTTCTTCCGGGTGTTGCATTTTTGGCCGTATCAATAAATACAGGGTATCCACTTTTCGGTTTCAAAAATAAAGTTAAATGCCACCACAACCGCTCTTTCGCATATTTCGGGCGGTATGTTTGGGGATTATCCGCGTTAATACGGCATTGACGTAGCCCCAGACAAAAATCTAACGGCGTCAACTCGCATGATATCGGTGGTCAATTGATGTCATCAAAACGTGAAATTATTCATTCTGGAAAATTCTCACGCGATAAAGCCTAAATCGTGTTGAATCACGTTTACATCACCACTTTTGTAGTAAGTTTTTATGTGGTTTTGAAAGCACTAAATGGTTAACCATACAACTAAGAACAGTTTATGCTCTTAAAGATATTGTGCCTTTTTAGTAAAACGCGGCAATTCAATATAACTTCATGAACTTGTTTTTGTTAATATTATAAATAGTGTCATCACCAATTCAACACATGCAAAATAAAATGCATATTACGGGGTGATTTTTTAAGATTTAAGTTTTCCAGGTTGGCAGTACTGGTTGGTAATGGCGTCCAAATGTCATTTGTCAAAGTGAAAAGTGACTTACCACAACGTCAAATTTTTGGTAAATGGGCCCTACAAAAGCTCAATGAAAATTCGTTGTTTTATCGAAAAATTGTGTTTAGAGATGAGGCTCATTTTTTGCTGAACGGATAGGCAAACAAGCAAAACTGTCGCATCTGGAGTGATGAACAGCCACATGCCATATATGAATTACCGATTCATCCCTAAAAAAAACGACAGTTTGGTGTGGTTTATGGGCTGATGGCATCATCGATCCATTTTTTTTCAAAGACGATCGTGGAAGAAACGTTAACGTCAACGGCAAACGATATCGAGCCTTGATACGCGATTTTTTTGTCCCAATTGGCTTTGTTGAACTTGGTTGATATGTGGTTTTATCAGGACGGCGCAACATGCCACACTGCTCGTGAAACAATGGATATGTTGAAAGATGAATTTAGCGAGCAGCTTATCTCTCGATTTGGCCCCAAGATCTTGCGATTTAACGCCTCTTGATTATTCCTTGTGGGGTTATGTCAAGTCGTTGGTCTGTGTGGATAAGTCGAGCACTATTGAAGCCTTACAGGATAACATAACACGCGTTATTCGTAGAATACAGGACGAAATGCTCGAAAAAGTGACGGAAAATTGAACCTCCCGAATGGAAATTTTGAGACGCAGCCGCGGACAACATTTACATTAAATTATCTTTAGAAATTAAAAAATTTTAATATATGATACAAATTTGAGTGTTTTATTCGATTTTTAAAAAAACTACGATTAAAAAATCACCCTACATATACATATATATGTATACACTCGTACATTTGTCAATAAGGCAACATGATAACTTATTTAAAAGGAAGAGTTACCCTCTTACCAAAGGCTGATATTCAAGTATGTACACGCTCTGTACTACAACAAAGAAAGTATCGCTAAATCAATGTTTTATGCTGGCTTTGTTGCTTATAGAGCTGACAATGTGTATACTTGTGTGTGCTCCTGTCCTGAACATTTTACGGTTGTTCTAAGTAAACAGCGAACACAAGTTTTCCTTTGGCATACGAACAGCTTTGATTTCTCTTGTGTTCTGTACTATAACACCGTTCCATTCATTGGAAATTTCCTTCATCTTTGTTGTTGTTTCCATTCTTGTACAAGAAACAAAAGAAGAAAATCATCATAAAAGGTTCCTCTACCGTTACTCTGGACTGCAGGGTTTTCTTATTTTGTAAAGCGAATACGGCGTATTGATCAGTGCCATTGATAAAATTCGGTTATTGGTTTTAGTGGGCAAAAAGTTGAAATAAATAAGGACCGAAATGAATACAAACAAAGAAAAATGTTCAAGAGAAATTTAATTGCATGCAGAAGCGATTGATTGTTTATTTACATCGAATATTTCCATTAAGGAAGTACATAAAATTGTTTTTCTGCTATACGTTTTTGCTTTGCTGGTACTATTTGGTCACCAGTTGTCGATTTATTTCGAGAAGCATATAACAAATTACTTGTAGATTTCTTGATTTTTCAGTTAATCGATTTCAAATTTCGTTGGGTTGGCGGGCTCATGGAGTTTTAGTCGCTATGAATCACTTCGACGGGAAGCGTCGCGCATTTTCCGTGCGCGCATTTTACGCGAACTCTCGTTCATATATTGCTACTAGGCGACTACATTGTGCTGAATATGGACTACGGCGAATTAGTGAAGCTCCGAGTGCTAATTTAATTAAAATATGGGTAAAGCGTTTTGAAGAGGCCGGTTCAACATTTAAACTACAAGCAAATGGTCGCCCAAGAACATCTAGGATCGAAGACAATGTTGAGAGAGTTATGGAGTCAGTAAGAGGAAATCCACAAATGTCGACTCGCAAGAGATCGTCTGTCTTACAATTATCGCGACGAAGTTTGCAACGAATTTTAACATTGGATCTTAAACTGCATCCATATAAGCTGCAATTAACACAAGAATTGAAAGAGTCTGACTTCATAGCAAGGCTCGCATTTGCTAATGAAATGCTTAATCGATTTTCCAATTTTGACAATATCCTTTTCTCTGACGAGGCTCATTTCCTTATGAATGGATTCGTAAACCGTCAAAATCGTCGTTACTAGAACAGTGAAAATCGCAAAATCAAACACCAGAAACCATTGCATAGTCCTAAAATGACAGTATGGGCAGCAATCTCTGGCAGAGGAATAATTGGTCCTTTTTTCTTCGAAAATGAGCGGGGCCAAAACGTCACGGTTAATACGGAACGCTATGTTAAAATGTTGGACGGATTTTTGGCTTCAGAAATTGAAAGTTCAAGAATAGTGAATTCCAGAACTTGGTTCCAACAAGATGGAACTACCTGTCACACATCAAATGACTCCATGGCGGTGGTGAAGCAGATGTTCCCTGGCAGACTGATTTCGAAAAGAGGTGATATCCTATGGCCCCCACGTAGTCCAGACTTGACGCCTCTTAACTTTTTTTTGTGGGGATACCTCAAACACAATGTTTACAGTAATAATCCAAGAAACATCGTTCAGCTCAAGGAGAATATCCGTGGTGAAATGGCAGCCATTACACCAGTATTACTGAAGAAAGTTTTCAATAATTTTCGTTTGCGGTTAGAGGAGTGCCGTCGTAGAGAGGGTCACCATTTAGATGATGTTATTTTTTAAAAATAAACTCCATTTATTACTCAACAATGTCTTAGATTTATTTTAACCATACCTTTTGTATTTATTTTTTAAGATAGTTCTCTATAAAATTCAGCACAAAAAGTCAAAGAGTGCTATACGAGTATATAAAAATTGGGACTTTATGTCGTGCCGATGAATACTTTGAATTGTCATGCTAGTAAAAAATTTCACAAAAGCTTCTGAAACATGCGTACTAAATCGTCATTAAACAGTAGGTCCATTTCATTAAGACCGAGAGTTGAATGTGTGTAAGCTCACTAAGTGTAAAAAGTTCTCCCATATATCACTCAAGAGATGCAGGGGAGTTTGTTTGTTTCTTATGGTTAATCAACTAATTGCAAATTTTTGCTGTTACTGCTACTGCTACTCATTTATTGCAAATTCTGTGTTCAATGTTTGCAGTAATTTTTTTGTTAAAAGTTACAATTGTTTCAAAATGTCGGTGGCGACGAATATTCTGTGTACTCTTACTAGATGACTGCCCCCAATAAAATCAATAACTTTCTAACAATTTTAGCAACTGGTATGCGAGGTGCAGTATGATGGAAAAATTCAATTTATAGCCATTCTCAAACATAACTATAAGACGCTTGTCGTTAATCAAATTTGGGTAAATTTATCGAAAGTAAATAAAAGAAAAGGTGTAGTATGAGAAAATGCATTATTTTCCCAATATAAGGCTTTCTACCGTTATATGGGTTATCCAATTAGTGGTTTCAAAACCGCCGGTCTGGCAAGGCTGTCAGTTTTTAAACACCTGTAATCTGAAGTGTTTTTTTTTAGTGAAATATTTACCATGTACGAATAAGGATCGTTTAACAACCGAAGAATGCGTAAAAATAGGTAAAACTTATTACAAAAGTGGTGATTCAATGTAGGCGTTGGATCGAACAAAATTTTCTTCACCGGTAATGCTTATTTCCCACTAGGTGGTTACGTCAACAAGGAAAATTGTCGCATATGGGAATCGAAGAACCCAGAAGTGATTGAAAATGAAAAATGATTGCTGGTAAAACCACAAGAGGATCCCTTGCTTCAACCAATCCACAGGCGGTCATTTAAATGACATTGTATTTCGTACATAATATCAAGGTCCAAGCGTTATAATGCAATAAAAAATTCATAGAAATCATAGCTTTATGTGTGCTTTATTTAAGTTTACTTGAAAACGACAATGGATAATTCCATACAAGTGCGTTAGAAATACAAAATTTCGTGGCCAAAGTCAATTGTCTCAGCCAGTTTTGTGATTGGTTGACTCATTTTTACCCAATAAATGTAGGATTGTTTTATTGGTTTATTGTTGCATTTAGCAAAACGATTTTTTTTTCTGAAACATAGAAACATATTTTCGCCGTAATTTATGATCCTAACGCAAATCGCATTCTCCATACTTTATTAAGTATCCACACGAATCAGCTCATCGCACACCCTGGATAAGAAAACCATGGCGATTCTAGCATCTTCCGTACATGATGGTGGTTTTGACAAAAATCGATTTTTCGTCTATGACGTCAAATTTATAAGATCCATTATTTCATAAATTGGTCAATGTAGATATTGTGTTTTTTGCGCGTGAGATAAAATTGCTAATCTTTTATGTTACCCCCTGCGTTAAAATCAAAGATACTTTTACATATGTCGCCCGCTCAGACTTTGTGCACGCTAACTTCGTTTTAAATGATTTTATTATGAATAAAACTTGTCTGTCACATCCTTCATTTTGTGTAGGACGTGGCGGATTTGTCTATTTGCAACACCAAACCACGACATCATATTACCACTAGCATAGTTTTCTTAGAATGAGTATAAATATGTAGAAAGTTATATGAGTATATTCAAGTTGTAAACACCATGTTACGCGAATAAGTGGTGTGTGATTTACTGAACCACCCACGTACAATTGCCTAACTGGCTTTTCTTTTGATTTTGCTATTGTCATTCCATTTTTGTTAAGCTCTCTCACTTTCTATTTTTGTTATCGCCGTACATGATGCCTTTACCCCGTTTGGCTCATGTGAAAGTGTAGAACATTATTAACATTCATTACTCTTGTCCTCCCCATAAGGTACGTTAGTATCCTGGCATTAATATCTCGATTCCCTACTTACTTTGTAAATAAATATACGTTTTATAACGCTTATATTAAAATCTAATTAACCCGTGTTTTTCTTTATTCCCTCCTAATTATTTTCGGAGAAACTAATTTGACCACCAACATTTTTTGGTCCTTCGAGCCGGATATTTAAGATCCACAGGAAAAAGTTGAAGAAATTTCACCGAAAATAATTTACTTCCACCTTTTCTCGCAGCATTTTGCAGTTTTTTTGGAGCTTAATTTGCCCTATCAAGGAAATAAATTTATATATTGTAAAACCCATCAAAACAGCCATCCAGTCTGCAGTCTGCATACCTGAGGCCTATCTTGTCTTCACCAATGCGTTCGTACATCAAATGGCACATGTACTCGTAAAAGCAATCCTGCAAAAACAAGCCTAAACGATCCATTTGTATGAGTGCTGTATCAAACATGGAGCGTTATGGTTCATATTTAATAGGATTCTTTTGTACTCCCAAATGAATTATAAACATTCCATATGAAAGTATTAAGATTCAAACTAGAGCTAATGTGATAAAGATCAAGATCTCATACATAACCTGGCTTATTATCAATAATGTTTGTCCGGTTCGATCGAATCTTAATGATAATTGTGACATTTAGGGACCGTCTGATGAAAGTTGTTACCGAGATATTTCGTCCGGATGTTGAAATATTTCTCCTATTTTTTGTGTGATCTTAACAAAAAGGGACAACTTATCAGATAGCCTTGCCCGTTGTGGCAGAATTGCAGAGAAAATTCCTCAGTTAACTAATTTCAAGATATTCAATAGCTCCTGATTCCTTTTTGTGAAGTTGCTTTATCCTTAGACAATTAACGAAACAAAACTAACAAATTTGGATGATACAAAGCATCATATTCTACAGATAATTGGACCATTCCACCTTCAACCCTCTAGGAAGTAATCAATAATGAAATCATATTTGTCACATGCATGTAGAAAAAAAATGAAATATATGAGTTGTTTGCTGTAGAAATATTTATTTGGAAAGTATTGTATATAAAAAAATAGGCAGATAAGGCACAGAACTTGATTCTGAATTAATTGGTAGGGTGGTGCACTAATCGTGTACTGTCAACTGTCAATGGGGCCGTTATTTGTAGATGCTGAAGGGATTTTTTAACAAGAACTACGCCGAAAACGTATCCATTTCAACAGTATTTGGTTTCAGTAAGGTGGACCAACTGCACAAATAGCCAGACCGGTTATGGCGGAGCTCCAACGAAAATTCTCAAACAAATCAATATCCAGAAAAAAACTCCCAATGTCACTTGACCTGAATTTTTTTTATGGTGTTATGTCAAACAAGAGGTGCGTAAAACGAAACCAAAGAATTGGTCTGAATTGAAGCAGTTGATTAAAACAATAATTGAGACGATTCAAACTTTAACCCATTAGGCCGGAATGAATAGTTTTCTGATCAAGTGCCGGATATGCGTGAATGAGCCTGTAGGTCTATCTGTCTTCAAAACCAATTACTTATATAAAATCAAGTTGAATTTTCTGTACAATAAAAATAAACTATGTACGTTGATTAAAAAAAAAGTTATTTGAATTCCTTATTAGAACGCAATTGGTGCGCCACCCTGTATGTATTATGGTCTAATGCATATACTTGATGTGGCAAGTTTTAACAGAAATTCGCTATATATGCTATACCCTAAATTTTATTGCATAATTTCTAGAAATTCAGAAAAATAGCACACGAAATCTCTATCACATTTATTATTTGGTCCAGATTAATATCGTATTTTGCCAGATCCCAGCCGGAGATTGTAAATAGGCTATAAAAACCCACCCCTTGTAGTGCCCCTAATGCAAATTAACCTAAGCTCGGAGCTAAGCATTTAATTTGAAGACCGTGTTAATGTGAAATCTCGACCATAGCATTGCTGTATAATGACCATTAAAATCTGGGAAAGCCGACAAATTCATCACCCTCTTTTTGGTAACCTCCACAAAAAATGATCAATGTAACACATACTCGTATATATGTAGCTTTACTATCCTACAGAATTCAGTCCAATTCGGCACACATCATTCGTTTCGTAAAATTAGTTCTGAAAGTTAAAATGAGAAACATTGGCGCGCCTGTTCTGGCTATATTTTATACAATTGCAAAAAATACTGTAAAACATGATGCGTGCTAAAGGTTTTCTAAAGCGTTGTCCAACAATGAAAATGGGTGGCACTGCCACACTCTTTCTGATACCTTCAATACAAATTGGTCAGTTGTCCGGAATTTAATCTTTCCTTTAGATATTTTAATTACTAGGACGCATTAAACCATTTTTTTTTTTTTTTTGTAATAAGTTTCAAAAAGATTTTTCATCCACCTTTTTATAAATACTCCAAGAATTATGTAGATGTAGTTTTTTGTTCTGCAATGCAATGGTTCTGAAAATTATTTATAATTTTCCTTAGGTAGTGATTTAATTAATTCAGGATCGATTTGATAATATTCTAGTGGATTATCATTCGAGGTCTGGTGCACTGCACACTTTTGCATGAAAAACGTGCCTCTGGTGAAAGTATATGTAGGTCAATTTACCTGCTTGACATATTTTTTACTGATTGAACTACTTTTTGATATCTCCGTTCAAGAATTATTCGGCCCTGGTTCACGATACAAAGGATGTACATATAAATATTCCAATGTTTGAGATTATATGTAGATTACGTTCATTTTGCCCAACGTGTCGGTCATCAGAAGTAGAATGACAGACCGAGTGACATTCGTCCGGATAGCAGCTTGTCTTACTTTCTAAATTTCATTCACCGAAATTTCTATTAAACAGGTGATTGAACTTTTGCCAAATACCCACCTATTTTATTGCCATTTGCTTGTTCTATTACTTTGAGTGAATTCTTAAAATGCATTGCATTGATGTGGGGAATAAAAATCAAAACTACGTCAACATATCCTTTGCCACAAATGAACAGAAAAAGTTGTACGAACAAATCGCCGGATATTTTCACTTTTCACATTAATGATACAGTCTCCAGCAGTAAACCAGGCTATCATTTTATATGCACAAAGGACAAAGTGTGTTAACAAATAAAGCATTTGAATTGCCAGTAACCAGCAGCATGCTGGAAATTCAATATTGCAGTAACATCCTCTTGACATTTTCGTGAACTTATTGGAGTGGCAATCATCGTAGCTAAAATAATGCAAGTCTTAATTGAAGTCGAAAAAAACATGAACCCATTCGACGTTGCTGAGGTTTTTGCATTTGTTTATACTACAAAGCAACGACTGTATTGAGCACGTTGTAAGAGGATTTAAAAGTTGTTCTTTAGCTCAAAAAATATTCCGTTGCAAATTCGTTGAGTAAAATAATCAATTAAAATAATTGTTCGATTGAACTTAATCGCATTTGGGCTGTGGTGTGGAATATTTAATTTAGTGAAAGGCAAAAAGAGCTTACGATTTTCCTGTCTAGAAATAACATTAAGTTTACAATAAAAAGTGGCATCTATAAGGAATTGAAATTACGTAATTTACTTTGCGAAAGTCTTAAGTCGGCTTTTAGTAGTACTTTTGAAGACAAACGATTCGAGTTGATTACTTTGTTGTAAATAAACCCTATTAGTTAGTAGGGCTGATGATATGATGTGTGGCCTACATGGTGCGAAAGATCTAATAGTTTATTTTCAGTGGAAGATTTCAGTATTGAATTTTTTATATGACTGATTTAGTTTAAGTGTACAATTAAGCATTTATTTTACAGCTCTCTGTAGCAAAAATACAGTACAGAAATTGCAGGCAGGTGAGTTTATTTACAGCATTCTTTCATTCACACTAGAGCGGCACGAATCGCAAGCGGCAGTTACTCTGAAACGATGTTAATAAAGAACGCTGTCTGCAGCATTTTTGACAAGTGTCTTATATTTTCATTTTATAAAATTATAAAAATGACAACAGGTATGTTTTTTTTTGTTTGTTGTGTTTACATGGTAACTGAAACTAAAGAAAGCAAATTGTATAATAACTTTTAACGAAATTTCAGTAATAAAAAATGTAAAATGTATGAAAATGGTAATTGTTTCCTTCAATTTTGACATTTAAAGAAAAACGATGGTGACAAAAAAATTAAATATACTAACGTTTGTCATTCGGAATAGACAATTCTTGAAGCTGAAGCATGTAGTTATGTCCCGATGGTGGAAACAGAAGTAAAATCGTAACTTACTGAACTTAATTATTACGACTTACTGTCTTTGAAATTGTACATATAGACAAAGCAACGATTTTCGGCAAATCAACCAATTTTTATGTGAGATGCAATAAGAAGGCGACACCGCACTTCATTTTCGCTCCCAGAATTAAGTTTACTGGTGCTTTAGGCAATTATTTCTGTCCTTCTTCTTGCCGCACCGAATAACATATACTTTCAGTCCTCCTGGTGAAGCCTTAAAAATATTCTAAATTAAAGCCCGATACAAGAACCAACATTATAACTTATTGAATTCATCCGCTTAGAAATTTGAGAGGAATCAATGCTTTTTGCTGAACCAGCCACCGCTGCAGATGGTGCTAAATTATTCTGAATAGAGTGCAATAGAACGAAACATTTGATTATAGGAACAAATGGTTCACAAAAGTTAATCTGCTATGAAATTTTGATTGCTGTTTTCCAGTTTTTCCCAGCATTAGAATCACAAAAAGTTAAGAAACTAAAATCTACGAATTAAGAATAACTGTGGACCAATAGAAGGGGTGTGGAAACTCTTTCGCTTTCCATTCTCGAAACGCACGATGTCTGCGTTTATTGAATGTAGCATAACTTCTTGAAAGACATGAACTTTAGAATATATGCATTAAATCGCTTATTAACGTGAGAGGTGTAAGTGTATAAAACTTACCTTTCAAAAAGGTAGTTCGATTTTCGATTTGCTCTATTTCACTCAAAAGCTAAGAATCTCACAAAAGAGTTTTTGTTTGTTAGAAGAAACATTTAGAACAATTGATTGTTCAGTATTACCCATGCCTGCAATTTAGCTTGAGGAAACAGGCCGGTCATTTTCATAGTCAATTTCTGTACCAAATTATTGTATGCAATTATGAGACATAACGGAGGAAAACGGAATTATGACCGTTTTTTACATTTTAAAATTATGTATTTCAATATTGCAAGATAAAAGATAAAGATATAGTTAAGTTTTCCATGGCTTCTCCATGCGATCGGGTTACCCCTAATAAAGTTAGAAAGATAGCAAGATAAAGATAAAGACGACCTAGAATTGTTTGAGTGTCTGTCAAAGATGGACACTAAAAAAGAAAAAATCCGCTATATTTTACAGCTTTCCTTCGACGAAGGCGAAACGCAAATTAGACGGCTGAAAATGTAAATAGCATTTACGGCCCTGCTAATGTGACACGAGCAATCGTCCATTCCGTTCCGTAAATTTCAACGGCAAAAATGCACCTGTCGCTGGATGCCATATTGTCGAAAATGTCAATCGAATAATGGAAATCGTCAAGTCCGATCGTCATGTAAGCACTGTTTCCATTGCCCAGCTGAAAAAAAAAAAACAGTTTGGAACCGCTACAATAAGGCTGGATATAAAAATAAGGTCAATGTATGGGTCCTACGAGAGTTAAAACAAAAAAAAAAAAACCCACGCACCGAGTTTCCGTCTGCGAACCGGTGCTGAATCATAACAAAATTGACCAATATCCGAAACAGACGGTCGCTGTTGACGAAAAGTGCATCGCCAAGTAAGAACGGTTGTGGTCGACTCGCGGTAAGCCGGCAAATGCGGTGGTCAAGCCATGATTAACGGTAGGGAAGGTTTTGCTGTGTGTTTGGTGGAATTGTCGGGGAGTCATCTACTGTAAATTGCTTCGCTATGGTCAAACTCTTAACTGGGATCTGTATTGTAATGGTCATGCGTTGTTGAATCTTGCGAAAGAAACAATCGGCTAGAAGTGAGTAGCTTTGGCCAATAGAAAATGAAATTTGTTTTATCAGGACAACACCAGACCATACATATCAATAGTTATCCGCCAGAAGCTCCAAGAGCTTATAGTCCTGACGTAGCATCAAGTGATTACCATCTGTTCCTCTCTATGACAAATGATTGTGTTGGTGAAAAAATCACTTCAAGAAAAGTTTGTGAAAATCAATATTTTGCTTATAGGGACGAGGATTTCCACGTAAGCGGCAAAACCGACTTGCCCTGAAAATGGCAAAAAGTTATTCCATTTATACAAAATAAAGCCTTCGATTATATTAAAAAATGAAGGAAAATATAAATTGTTCCAAAGTAAGTCTTGTAATCTCACACTAGAAAAGCTGGCAAAAAAATATTTCATTTTATTTATTTCATTTATTTAACG
Organism: Philornis downsi; assembly: GCA_019455685.1. Lineage (NCBI taxonomy): Eukaryota > Metazoa > Arthropoda > Insecta > Diptera > Muscidae > Philornis > Philornis downsi. Next base: position 2,962,261 of record JAHXMU010000804.1, read on the forward strand.
GGTCCCGGTGGTGTAGAATTTTCAAAAAATCGATTTTTATTATATTTCGGAAGTAGGCTGTTAAGAATATACTGTCAAATTTTTAGCAGGATATTCCCGGTATTTCCATTCTACAGCCGTTTTAGCAGGTAGAGTCACGGCGCGCGCCGAGTATGTACAGCCCATCGTCGAAGTACTGATGACTCAAAAGAAACTCCAACAGCGTGAAAAAATCAGAGGCATGAAGAATCATTGGAGTAAGAAGAAACCAAAGGAGTTCTGTGTGGTGCTGGAATCGCTGATTAACTGTAAGTATTAAAAATTTCTGAAATTTTTGAAAATATCCGCTCTCAAAACTTTAAACTCAATTATCTTGAACTTACTGTTTTCAGCCTGGTGTCGTCAAAAAAAAAAATGAAAAACTCTTCAACCGAATCAACTGAAATTTTAATATGTTGTTCACAATATCAATGGCCTGTACTAGAATGTTTTGATTAAAAAACTGAAAAAACCCGATTTTTAGTGTGTCAAATTCAAAATTGCGCAATTTTGTGAATTTTTTTATTATAGTACGGGACATAGCTACAGTCATGCTGATTAATATTTTTTTTCGGTTTCAGAAAGATAAAAGAGTCAAAATGGACAACACCGTCCAGGTCCGATTTTTCGGGAGGGTCAACATCATTTTTAAAATTATTAAAATTAAAAAAAGATTTTTTTTTTCATTTTTGTATGTAAAAGAAGTTAAATAAAAAGCATAAAAAATCTAAATGTCGTTTTTCATCTTTCCTATTGTAAAAAAATTTTGAAAATACCCTAAATTTTCAAGCTCTAGACCACCGGGACCCCTTTAGTCTGCGAAACAAAATTTCCTTACAGACTAATAATGAAAAAAACAATTATATTTTATATTATGTATATTATTTATAAACAATTTAAAATAGAATTATTTAATCTTAGAAATTTGTTAAGATGTAATCGAAACAAATATTGAGATGAGTTGAACTCTATGAGTTGATTGGAATGTCGATTCAAGGTATATTCATTAATTTTATTAAGACTACTCTACGATTCAGAGTACTGTTTTTTCCATAAGAAGTAAAGTGCCGAGGTAGACCTATGAGGAACGTAAAATGGAATCTGTAGCCCAAGTAATAAGCATTTTAAACTGGAAAGGTTCTTCAAAACTAAATGAAGAAAGAGCAAACTTTACAAATACACGCTGAACAAGTTCAATACGTGGATATTAGAATGGGGATAATATGAAGGACCAATATGAAGTAAAAATTATTTTATATGTATATTTTAATGTACGCAAGAACTTTATACGCCTTGGGAATAACATAATTGACATGCGGAATAAATGTCAAAGTGAAATCGAATTCAAAGAAAAATTACCAACTTTGAACACTGCATGAATGGGATTTCTGCAACGCGATAAAGAAACATGAATACACTTGTCCGTGTTCAATGAAAGCTTATTTCAAAGGCACCAATTATTAAGAATGTCTATGCCTTTTTGGAAATCTAAGACATCATTAACTGTGGAAACTTTTAAAAATACTTTTAGATCATCCGCATAAAGCAAAAATTTTGACCTATAAAAACAAGTTGATATGTCATTAACAAATAGAGATAAGTATAACCCAAATATACTTACTTGTGGCACACCTGAAGTTTGAATATATGAAAAGACTTCAATCCCATCAATAATAAGTTTGCACTGCCTATCGGTTAAATTTGATTTTATCTACTTTCAAAATGTTGAGTGGAATCCCATCGACTTTAATTTAAAATACAGTATATGATATCGAATCATATCATCATATCTTATCAAAAGCCTTAGAAAAATCTGTGAACACAGTCTCAACTTTACTACCGTGTTGCAAAGATGAAATGGAGTATTCACTAAAAGAATATGAATTTGTGATAGTAGTACTACCGGGAAGAAATCCATGTTGTTGCGAAGAAATTAAGGACTCTGTTAAGAAAATTAACTTTTTATAAATAAGATGTTCAAAAACTTTAGAAATGCTTCACAATTTGGATATCGGTCTAAAGTAAGTAACGTCACTGAGCTTTTCAACTTTAAAAATCGTAAAAAAAATTCCATGATCAATTATTAAATGTAGTTTAATCCCGTAAAGTCATTACAGTACTAGACTTAAGATTTAATTTTTTCGAAGAAGTTTAGTACGTCCTTCAGCATGTGCTTCGTTATCGCTTTAATATGCTTTATTTTTTAATTGCACGTCTTTTAATTATCGCCCAATAACAAATGAACTGTAAATGGTTCATTAACACACATGTGCTGATATATATATATATATATATACTCGTATATATGTATATATACATGTTTATGTGTATAAATACATATGTTCGTTTTTGTACAACATTCTTGTTAAACCGTAAGCAAAAAGATAAGGTAATACAGAAGAGTAAATTGAAAGGTCCGCAATGTTGTTCACTAAATCCTGCTGCTAATTAAGCTGTGCATGACCAAGAAAATACACAAACGTGGAATATAGCAAATGTGAAGATTTTGTAATACGAATACGAATATCACGTGTCTGTAAGGCGAGAAAATATGTTTAGAGTACTAACAAAATTTGTAAAAATTTCTGACCAAATAAATTATCGAATATAAAATGTTGTTTAAGGAAATCGTCATAACATCAAATGAGCAACCGAGTTTAGTGTTAAGTGTCAAATGTACTTCCAAAATAAAAGAACTTACAAAAACTGGAAGAGCCAAATAGAAGGTGATTTTTTAATCGTAGTTTTTTTAAAAAATCGAAAATAACACTCAAATTTGCGTCATATATTAAAATTTTATTGGAATCGATAAATTGGTCTTTGCATTTAATTTTTAAAGATAATTTCCTGGCTCCGGCTCAAAATGTCTATTCGGAAGCTCCAATTTTTGGTCACTTTTTCGAGCATTTCAGCCTGTATTCCACGAATAACGCGTGTTATGTTATCCTTTAAGGCTTCAATAGTGTTCGGCTTGTCCACATAGACTAACGACTTGACATAAACCCATAAGAATTAATCAAGTGGTGTTAATCTATGCCAACTTAATTGTTCAAATTTTAAATGTTCATTCATCACAATGAAAAATACAAGAAAAAAAGAAACAACAACAAAAAATCGCTTTGAGTCCACATATTTATATTATTTATAATGATTTTGATACAAGTTATACAAATAATGAAAACTTGATATGTTTTTAATAGAAATCAATCATAAAAAGTAAAACTTTTTTATATCCGGCCGTGGAAGAAACGTTACCGTCAACGGCGAACGATATCGAGCCATGATACGCGATTTTTTTTTTGCCCCAATTGGCTAAGTTGAACTTGGTTGACATGTGGTTTCATCAGGACGGTGCAATATGCCACACTGCTCGTGAAACAATGGATGTGTTGAGAGATGAATTTGGTGAGCAGCTTATCTCTCGATTTGGCTCCCAAGATATTGCGATTTAACGCCTCTTGATTATTTCTTGTAAGGTTATGTCAAGTCGTTAATCTATGTGGACAAGCCGAACACTATTGAAGCCTTACAGGATAGCATAACACGCGTTATTCGTGGAATACAGGCCGAAATGCTCCAAAAAGTGACGAAAAATTGGAACTTCCGAATGAATATTTTGAGCCGGAGCCAAGAAATTATCTTTAAAAATTAAATGCAAAGACCAATTTATCGATTTCAGTAAAAAATTTTAATATATAATGTAAATTCGAGAGTTTTATTTATTTAAAAAAAAAAAAAACTACGATTAAAATATCACCCTCTATCCCAAAGATGTGTAGTGCTGCATAAATATTGTACTTTGTCCAATACAACCGCCGCTGTTAGCTAGCCCATTCAATATTGAGGGATTCAAGAAGGTAAGATTTCTGTTATGCGACACGAAATGTTTTTTGTTAAGTGATCTGATAATCGAAATGTATTTTCATGAAACTACTGAAATAAACTGCATATATAAAAAAAAACAATAACAAATGCAACAGCCCACATTTCGACTGTCAGCATTTTAAGATTATATACTAACCAATCCCTCAAGTAACAACCAGCAAGGACCGTCATACATATTTATATTTAAGCATGAGTATACCTATATATCTGTATACAATTGCATGCAACTTAACCTAGTTACTTACCTGTCCTTATACTGACTGATTGGTGGGGAATTGAATACGGCCACGTTTGGTTTACCGCTCAACTGTAAAGTTTTACGTGACTTGCCAAGCTGATTTTCAGCAACACACGAATAATTACCAAAATCTTGTGGATGCACTTTACGTATAATCAGCGTATGACGTGAGCCACGATTCTCCATGATGTGGCGTTCTGTGGTATCCAATTGCATGGTATCCTTAAACCAAATGACCTACATATCAAGATGTTCAGTCCCAGATATCAGTGTACGTATGTATGTAAGTTAGCAAATAAATAAAAACAAAAGTAACGAAAGTTAATTAAGGACGAATGGATTTTGGAGAATTGAAAAGAAGGATATGTAAGAACATATTTGTTGTTAGGGAATTCGGATAGAATATTTGGAGTATGATGTTGCACACATGTTTGTTCGTTACGTTGTTTGTTTGTTTGTTTGTTTATTGTATGTGACAGATTTGTTTAAACAAAAAATCCGGACAAAAAATGAGTCAGTTATGATAACACGCAACACAGTCCGGATATGGTGATGATATGTGCCCAAAATGTGGACATTTTGACATTTCGTTTTTGTTATTATTGTTCGTCACGTGAACACAAATGAGGGAACACAATATATATAAAACAATTTTGGGTTTTTATTATGAGAAAATAAAATTCACGTAACGTGGCGGTAGCGCCGATTTAAACGAACATATATGAGTTTTATTTATTGTCAGAGGGAATAATCGGTGCGGAATGAGAGTTACACCGGGATTAACGCAAAGCGACAGCAGGTGCACAAAGTTGTTTTTTTCGAATTAAAACAAAAAGACGGTGAACAATACACAAAATGTGACAAACAGATTTAGCCAACGTCAAAGGATGAGAACAATTTTTCGCAATGGTAGTGGTAGCAAAAGGGCGGAGGCGTTACGTTTCAAAAGAGCCGTAGGTAAAGTTGAGTGTGTGCAGAAAACCAAATAAATAGAAATAAATACACAATAGACAATTGAGGCCAACCCGGAGAAGATTCATTGTTGTTTAAACACCATGTGTTTCATACGATGTTGTTTCGCGTTGTTGTGCATTGTTGTTTACGAATCGCGTTTTTGTGTGTGTTGAGCCGGAATGGTTTAAAAACACCATCACAATGTTGACGAAATGCCACACACAAGAATTGCGGATGAACGATGGTAGCCCACACAAAGGTGCAGCGTTTTTGTTTTCCGTGCGGTTGTCATTTCACCATCATCAGCATCGACCACACCATAACCGCCGTGTGAGTGTATGTAAAAGTTTTGTTATGTTGTTGTTATTTTTTGTACATTATAGCATATTTTGCCATGTGTATAAACAGCGACCGTTTTTAACAAAAAATACAATTTTTTGTTATTGTTGATTGTTTGTTTTCCGTTTTACGTGACGTTTCCCATCGAAATGTGCCCAAGAAAAAACAAATTGTGTTTTTGTGTTGACGTTTGCAATTTTTTTTTTTTTCGTTACGTTCGTTTGTTTTGTCCGTTATTTTTTTCATAAAATAATTTATCATACAAAACACGGATGCGATCGAAACAGAAAGGGAGCGAGATTTTGAGTCAAGGATGTATGCAGAAGGACATAGTTGTAGAAATAGACAAAAAGTTATACACATATATGTTTTTTTTATTTTAAGATTTGTAGAAAGTGTTTTTCAGAGCATTGCAATTTTCGGTATTGTTGTTATCAAAGCGGATTTCAGTTGCGTATTGTTAGTCCACCAGCCAACCGCCCGGTGAAACAAGTTATTGTAGTTATCATTTTCGATTTTCCACAGTGTATTTTCATTGCAATCGAAGTGTAGCGAAGCGTATGCGTTGACATGGCATAAAAGCGTTAAAATTATTAATATCCATTGTTTTATTATTTAACGTTTTCATTCCGTTTTATTTTTGGTGGTTGTTGCATCCATCCATCGTTAGTTGTTGATTGTTGGTTGATGATAAACAGATGCAGGACATGATAGCATGATGAAATTAAAGAGAAAAAGTGGTTGAAAAAGTGGAAAGTTCGTTAGTAAATTGATAATTTAGTTAGGCTTTTACAAGTTTAAAGAATACGAATACATGCATATGATTCTGGTCATATAACATGTAGCAGAAAAGGGGAATGCATGAATAAAATACCGAAAATACTGTTTTTTATCCCAAAATCATGTTATTCCTTATGTTTTAAATTGCTAGACCCATACTACTACTGGCAAAATATCAGTTAGAACCATCGCTTCGATCTTTTCTAGAATAGATTGACTTTATTGTCTTTCCACACTTTACTGTCCTTTCAAGTCCTTTCAATAGTCAATACGGCTAAACGTTATAATTTGTAATATATCAATACGGCCGTGAAATGGTGGTTAGAATAACGCGATCCGATACAACCATCTATTATTATTTGAGCGGGGGTCACCTCTATGTATGCGACGAATACTTGAGCGAATGGCAAGTCTAATTAGTATATGCTTCTCAAGCGGGCTTTTCGAACCGCCATTAAAGTGTGAATTTAAAAATGGAATGAATGTAAACTTACTGGATGTGAAAATCTCTTCCAAATCTCATTCATGGGATGTAGGGGAATTTGATTCGATACATTTATGAAGTTCAAAATGAAATCATCTAATATCGTGCTTAAAAATTAAAAATATTTCCTCATTACTATGTATGACGATAAACACTGATCGCTTTCTGGGTAGAAGACAGAAATTATTACAGTGTTGAACCGAAAATATCAGTGGAAAATAGTAATAATTATTCCAGAAGTTTTTCCCCCAAAGAAACAAACCGCTGAATATAAGCCATTAGGTTCATTCGAAACAGTACACAACATTTGGTTGAGTCTCTGTTACCGCAACATAAGAAGTTATGCATCATATTATATTATCATATTATATGATAAACAGTTTAATGCAGAAACTGTCTTGATCAAATTCGTTTCAGGTATTTTAAAGAAGATTGAACGGTGTCCGTCTACAAGGTTACATGGCTGACTGTATGAAACTCCTTGGCACAACCAGATTATAAGTGTGTAGCCGAAACTACAGGGATTAGTGCTCGAATTGTTACTGATTAAAAATAATGTAATTTCATTAGGAAAATATGTTATAGAAATGCAATAAATGCTCATGTTTCTCTACTACTTAATTCGGTTATTTGATCTCAAGGTCCGAAGCTAGTAACGCTTTTATTTTCATTGCTTGTTCTTGGACAAAAACTTCTCTCTTTTCTACATAAAAATGACTGGACAAATTCTAACATCTCCTTATTCTTAGCTTATTTTCTAACAATATTATTGCTAATTTACTTGGCATTAACTATTCTATTATTTAGAAGCAAAAGCGGCGAACAGCGTACGTACGGTTTCATATATATATCAACAACAACAATGCAGTAATGTGGCGGTCAAGTATTTCGTATATGAACGCCAGCCTGTTGAACGTGGTGGTGATTCGACTACTCACAGTACCCTAGGCAACAAGGTTTTGGACAGGAGCAACCAAATATCTTTCCTAGGGTAATTTGGTGGGCCGAATTCGAATATGTAATTGATTTTTCTCGGTCATGTCAGGTTTTTGAGATACAAAAAAAAAGTATTTTTTGGTTTTTTACATCAAAAATCATTAGTTTATTTAAAAATTAATGAATTTTCAAAAGTGAATGTCGTTATTTGAACGTCGTTTGTAATTTGTCGATTCGATTTCACTTTTTGAATCCAGCAAATCTTTCACTCTTCAATAACACTTGGTGACCACGACGAACAAGCTCACCGCACCTAGGCTTTGTGGGAAAAATCTAAATGCGAATGAAGAAAATGCATTTTGAGTGATATTCGTAATAAATAAATAATCTCCATTCAGTTTCGTCTTATGGCAGGTTCATTTTTTGAAATAAACCATCAACCATCAAAATGTGCAGCCAATTCCAAGCTTCTATCTCTATAGATCGTTACTTTCGTCCCAACTGCAAGATGTTTCCATTGCTGCATGCGTGAAGCTACTAATTCTGCGTCTTGCTTCGTTAAATGTAAATACCGAATTAAATCGTTCAGTTCAGCTTGAGTCACTAAATGGCGTTCATCATCAGTCTGATGCAAACTACCTCTGCTGGTGAAAGATATTTCGGACTCACTACTCGTAGCACTGGGAGTGACTGCTGATGGATTATTTGGTGGATGTTGAACTGGTTTAGAAACCGATGGGACATTCGCGTATGGAATATTTTTTCGATTTTTCGTATTGAATCCAGCAACTGTTGTTAAGCAGAAATAATTATCGGTTTTTTGGTTACTTGACTCTCACCAAAGATCTTCGTGCCATTTGACCACTTGTAAAAACAGTTCTGCAACTATTGCAAAACATTATCGGTGTCCACGGTTTGTTCAAGTTTCTGGCAGCAAAACCAAAGTAATGTAAATATGCATATTTTAATGATTCTGATATTGCATATCCTTTTTTCCAACCAAATATTTACCATTCACAAAGCAAAAATAATTTGAATCAGTAACACACGATTTCCCTGACATGCTTAGACTGTACCATTATTAACATTTAGAATGAATGTGGGCTTCTGTCAAATTAATAATTGTGAAA